>VMDR010000908.1:0-163880 GCA_007922815.1 Macrotus californicus | reverse complement strand
TATGCATACACATAATCCAGTTTCATGTTAGCCCAAATAGAATGTCATCTGAGCATTTGAGAAGAACAAGTAAAACCTGTCTCTAATGCATTTTATAAACTGTTACAAATCCAGGTCACCTCTTGAAAAATAATTGACTTGCCTTATAAATTCCTGTATCTGACCCTATCTGAAAAATTGTTTGTATTATACATATATAGTCTAGGTAAATTAGTGCTTTTAGACCATCACCTGGCATTTATTACATTATATTAAACTGCGGCTAGAAATTAGGCCCATTTGTAGAAAATCCTTGTTGAATTGTGTATTTCTATCAGGCCTGAGTAACAAACCTGATAGATTATTTGAGCAATCCAGAATGCGTGAATATGTGGTTTGGTATCTTATTTTTGTTTGCATCTCTGAAGGCTCTCAGCATTTAGGTGGTAAAGCTTAGCTACTGGGGAAATAAATTTTTTCTTTTCAATTAATTGGATTCTTCCAAATGCATTGCATTCTGCTATGGTTAACTTTCAAATGTGATTATCTGGTGTAGTAGTGCTGATAAAATAGGCCTTTCATAGCAGCAGTTTAATAGATGATCAGATTTGGAAGGGACCTTGATAACATTTAGTGTAGCCACTCTACATAGTGCTTGACTGCAGCATCCTAAACTTGTAAAAGAAGGAAGAAAATAAAGTCAATAGTGGTAATTTGCCCCACAGGGATGTTTCCTTGAGTGTTCTTCTGTTCTTGGTTGAATTATTTGACATGCTCCTTTCTCATCTGATAAAGTAACTGAAAGAAAGAATGAATGAATGAATGTGTAAGTAGGGCCATCAAGTTTGAGAAAAAGACATTAAATTCACTTTGACTGATAGCCAGTGTTTGAGTCATTTTATTTCTGTTTTACATAAAATAAGGAATTAAAAATCATCAAATCTAAGTTCAGTAACACAGCAATACAGAATCAAAATTAAGGTTGATTTCTGGATTGTAGAAGTGCAATTTCTGCAATACAGAATCAAAATTAAGCTTGATTTCTGGATTGTAGAAGTGCAATTTCTGTAGAAGGCAAATACCTTCCTTACAAGCATTAGTGGGAAATTTGAGGCAATCATCTGCAAATACCATGTTTTTCAGCTGTGGACAGTGAAGTATAGCATAGGGTAAAGGAAATTTGTGGGAAAATTCAGGTTCAGATAATGCTTGCTTTAATATTCTTTTATAGATCTTTGCTGAAGCTCTTTCATCCCCTTTAATGACCATTCTATGATAAAACTAGATACTTATTAAATAGATGTTAAAGACAAATTTTCTAATCAAGACTCCTTGACAGAGTGTGTGATTTTTAAAATGGGGCAATTATGTGAGTAGTTGGTTCTTCAAATCACGGTTGGAAGGAAAACCTTTAGATTTGTTCAATTTTCCAGGCTCTCTAAGTTTGCTGTCCCAAGAGAATTTTTGTGATAATAAAAATGTTTTATGTCTGTGCTGTACGAAATGGTAGCCAGTAGCCACATGTGGTTATTGAGCATTTGAATTGTGGCTAGTGTGACTGGAGAATGGAATATTTAATTTATATTTAAATAGCTACATATGGCTTCTTATTGGATGGTGTAGTTCTAGAAACTCTACGTTGGCTCATTGTGAAATGAACATTTATCAAGTGATTATCTTTGTTTTAAACACATTAGGTTTTAGATTCTTAGGATGAAATGGATGTAGTTTTGCTTTATAAAAACCATGTAATAATTCTTAATATATATGAATTAGCTTCTCCTAGTTAACTCAGAATTATTTGATTGAAGAATTTCCATTTACCTGCAACTCCTTCAGACATACTAACAAAAATGAAATACTTGAAAGTAATTAAAAAAAAAATACTTGAACTATCCTAAGACTATGATAGCGTCTTACTGAAATCAGGCACCAAAGCTTCTGGATTTATGTGATGCTGGAGAACAAAGGATTTGTGTGAGTGGTTTGAGTCAAGTCTCAGTGGCAGGGAGGAATAGTGAATGGAGTGAACTTCCCAGAGTGCATGCAGTTAGGTGTGCGTTGAGGTGAACAAGATGAGATGGAACTTCATTATAGGAGTTTCTTTTTTTGTCATCACCTCCCAACTTACTTTTTAGCTTTCTTCTAGCTTTAAGGTCTGGGTGTTTGTAGGAATTGGAAGTAAGAGTAGACCCACGGTCTGGAGATGTTGTGTGCCCACTGCAGGCCACTGGCTTCCTTGTGGAGTTCTTGATGGAAATGAAGACGTTTCTTCAAAGCAGACTTTTGCCTAAGGAAGCAACCCCACCCCCAGCCCCAATCCTGATTAAGCATTCTAGAAATGGTTCTTATAGTTAGTAGAAGAACTTTTGACTTGAGTAATCATCAGTTAGACTTGGGGCTCCTGATCTATCATTTTAGTGTGCATCTTGCATCATGTTCAGTTCATTTAGTTAGTTAGTTGTGGGGTTTAGAGTGTCATGAGCTTCCTACTGGGGAAGTAAAAGGAAAGGCATAGCTCACAGTTCTTAAACTTGCATTGCTCCCTTATTTATTTTTTAAAAGATTTTATTTTTAGAGGGGAAGGGAGGGAGAAAGAGGGAGAAGAACATCCACATGTGAGAGAAATACCAATTCCTTGCCTCTCGCAAGCCCCCACCTGGGGACCTGGCCCGAAACCCGGGCATGCGCCTTGACTGGGCACCAAACCGATAACCTTTCAGTTTGAACACTGGCGCTTCACAAGCCAGGGCAGGACTCCCTTATTTTAGAGGAAAAAACAGACCAGAGAAGTTAAAGTACTTGGGCCAGTGTCACACAGTGAAAAGGAAATACAGCCAGTTGGCATTAAGTTCTGTCCTTGGTGGGGTGAGGCTCTACCTCTTACATACCTCTTTATTATGTGGTTTTCTGCTCTCAGCTGCTTGCTCTAAGCCTTAGAAAATTGCTCACCTTCTCCTCATGACTTGCCAGTTTTCTTTTTTGTGAAAAATTGGAACTCCAATAGTGTTCTTTTGGCCTCAATACTTATGAATCTGGCCCTACTGCTATGATGCATAGAATACATAATTTTGAAATTGGATCAAGATTTCACTGATCTGTTTGGTACTTCACATAACAGAAGTCCATTAGAGGAACAACTCAAGGTTAGGTGGAAGACCTTGAAATAGAGTTCTGGCTGCTTTCTCTTTCCAGTCCCCTATAAAGTATTAGCTTAGATGCAGCTTAAAGAGTCGATTAAAACCATATTACTCAAGTGTCCTGGCTGGTGTGGGTCAGTGGATTGAGTGCCGATCTGTGAACCAAAGGGTCGCCAATTCGATTCCCAGTCAGGGCACATGCTTGGGTTGCAGGCCAAGTCCCCAGTACAGGGCACACAGGAGGCAACAACACATTGATGTTTTCCTCTCCTTCCTTTCCCCCTTCTCTAAAAATAAATAAATCTTGAAAAAAAAAAAAACCAAACAAACCTTCATTACTCAAGAGCTTCTGTTGTCAGAAAGATGTGATGATCATTACTATTTGGGAATAAAGGCGGGGAAATGCCACTGGGTCCTGATGACTGATTCTGTGCCTTTTCTCCTAACAAGGTCCTAATGAGATCTGCTTTTAGTCTACCTCTCAGACCTCCTCTGTGCCTTGTGCTTTGTGCTTTGTTCCCACCATACTGACTTTCTTTTATTCTTCCAGTATGCCAGTCTCATTCCTTTCTTTGGATCTTTGCACTCACTGTTTACGTGCTGGAATATTTTTCTCCCAGATACTTAATGTGGCTAACTCCTTGTCATTCACATTTCGACTTACATATCACTTCTTTTGAGAGGCCTTGCCCTGGCCAACCAATCTAAACTAACACTCCTGTGCCCTGGCCACTTAGCTCAGTTGGAGCATGGCCCTGATATGCCAAGGTTGTAGGTTTGATCCCTGATCAGGGCACATTGGAAGAATCAACCAATGAAGGCATAAATAAGTGGGAAACATTCAATGTTTCCCATTCTCTCTGCCTCCTTCTCTCCACCACTTCTCTAAAATCAATCAAAACATTTTAAAGATACTTAAACTAAGCCTGCAATCCTGTCACATTTAAAATTTTTCTGTATAGCATTTATTGCCGGCTAAATTATAAATATATTTGTTTAGAGTCTTGCCATCCCCTCCACCCCTAGAATATAAATGGCATGGTAGAAGAGACATCCCTCTTGCTTCCTCCTGAATTCCCAGGAAGTGTCCAGAACAGTGTTTGGCACATGGCAGGTACCCAATACCTACTTATTGAGAAAGGATTGGTTCAGAATCAGGGGGCCTTTGGCCTGGGCACTGCCCCTAACTCACTGTCTGGCCCTGATCAAGATCCTTCCTGTCTTTGGAACTCGTTTTTCTCATCTGTAAACCAGAGGGCTGAAATAATCTCTCAACTTCCAGCTTCAATCAAAGTTCTAAAAGCTATTAAGAAGTTCTGTGACATTTGCAGCAAAAGCACCTCTGTTTTTTTAGTTCTTTCAAATTATGCTGAAGAAAGTGGGAGCGTAATTTGGACTTCACTTACCCAAAGGCAGTGCAAGTACTAGCACCAGGCAGTGAAGCCCTTGAACAATCCCCCTGTGGTAACCGTTGCCCAAATACCCAGTACCTGGCTAGTTCCTCGGTTTGTTTCATGGCTTTCTCCAGAGCCAGCCTGGCTGCTTCCTCGTCCTTTTGCCTTCTCTGCTCTGCTTCCAGCCAAGCCTTCTCTTCTGCTTCCTGTTTCTGCTGTTGGTACACTAGCCGTTCTTCTTCAGCCATTTCCATCAGGAGTCTGTGTTCTTCTGCTAACTTCATTTCCAATGCCATCTGCCGTTGCTTCTCTGCCTCTTCAGAATAGAAAAGGGGGTGGTCTCATCAGGGGTCTCCACTGGAGAAAATTCTCTGATCCGCCTCTCAAGTCTGTGATTCCCAGGGATTCCCCATGAGAAATGCTGCCCTGCCAGCAGGCTGCCAGATCCTTACGTTGGGGTTAACTGACTAAGAGTCCATTGTCAAGCACCTACTATGTGCAGTGTACTGCAATTCATATAAAACCTTGGGGGGAAATTTCCCAGACTCCAGTGTGCTTATGGGGTAGTATACAGATAAGTTGAGGAAGGGGATCAGAGGAGGTGCTGGAGAAACTTGGTGCTTACTCAGCTGGACCGTTCAGTCTAAAAAATGTCATCTGAAATTTCTTTCTCTTCCTCAAAAGTGAGGCTGTAGAGCTTCCCCACATCAGCACCTGAAAGGCTGCCCTGAAGCTATCCAGATGTTTGATTGTTTCCATCTGCTAGTAAAGGAAGCTAGGAACAGGCCTCTGACTCTCATTTAAGCAGCTCCTCCTGAGCAACAAGGAAAGGGCAATGGGAGGGGCAGGGTTCAGGGGATTACTGAATTCCGAGCAGGAGCCAAGAGTTGTTTCGCAAGGGAGTCTTATTTTGGTGAATCTGAACTCACTGTGGTCACATATAACAATTACTTTGAAAAAAGTAGCTCATACATTCAGAGTACTTCATATACTAAGGGCTAGGATAGGACTACCTCCTGGGAGATTCAAATGAACACCCACAGTGGGAGAACAATATTTCTGCCCCAGATAGGAGAGGCAGAGAGCTCCAGAATCTCCCTCACCAGCTCTCTCAGCTTCCTCCTGCTGCTTTTTTCTCTGCAGTTCTCGCAGTTTCCTCCGGAACTCCTCCTGTTGCTGCCTGGCTCTCTCCTGGGCTGCTTGCAACTGGAGCCACTGCCTTCTCTCCTCTTCCTCCTGCCACTGCCGTTCTTCCTCTTGTCTTTGTTTCCTCAAGCTGAGAAAACAAGATGGTCAGGAAAATGGCAGAAGAAAATGGGGCATCCTTGTGAGACAAGCCAACAGGCAGTGCCCCTGGTGGAGACTACAGGCTACAGGCTATGGGGACCATCCTGCTCGAGGAGACTTGGCTTTTCAAGGGAAACCCAGTTGAAGGGCAGAGGCAAGAACACAATGGGCCTGGAACTATGGGTTGTCCAAAAAGTCTATACAGTTTTTTTCTGTAAAATAAGATATATTTTTTATTTTCACCAGTAATTTTGATTGATTTGTATATTTTGAGTATGTCAGCTATCTCCTGTGTGTTATAACTATTGATCTCAATTAATGTCTCAATTTGATTGCTATCAACTTCAACTGGTCTACCCAGCCATGGAGCTTTGTCCAGCAAGAAATCTCCCGCACAAAACTTCTCAAGCCACTTTGACACATTCCATCAGTCACACCTTCTCCATATACAGCACTAATCTTTTTTTTTTGGTGTTTCAGTTGGGTTTTTACCTTTCCTGAAATAATAAAGCATAATATACCAAAAATGTGTATTTTCTTCCATCTTCAATATTAAAATGACTGTACAAAAATTCACCAATTTTGATTTTTTTAAATGCACGCTGATATGACAGCTGTCACAATACAGTCTAACAAAATTGTTTTGAATGAACTTAAAGACAACTAAGCACTACTAGAGCCATCTTATGGAAAAAACCAAATGAACTTTTTGGCCAACCCAATAGAAGATTAACTGTGTCAACACACAGCTCTGTGCTCTGGAATAAGGGCCTTAAGATCTGAGAGCTTCCTTTTCTACTTTCATAAAATGGACTTTGAAACTCCCATCTCACAAGGTGGTTATGATGGTGGAATGAAATGAACCAAGGCCTATGAAAGGGCCTAGTGTAAACCAGGCGGTGTGGTAGGGACTCAACAAATGTTTTCTGGACTGAAGTGTAAAAAGCCCTGCCAGGAATTCCCATGAACAGTAATCCAGTAAGCCTAATGGTCAAGACACTGAATTTTTTCTTTGGTTCAGGTTATTCCTAGTATAGCTAAGGATAGAGAAAAATGAGACATGCAGCTTTACCTTAGGGCAGGAGCCTCAGATCCAAACTTTGTCCCTAGTGGAGGGCAACCCCTGTCTTTTTCTTTTGCTTCCTAACATGGCCATAGCCTCTGAGGCTGCTCTCTCGACCCACCGCGTCTCCTCTGCGCGGCTTCGCTGCTCCAGCTCCAGTTCCTCCTTCATCTTCTCTGCCCTCTCCAGCTGCTCCTGTTGGAGCCGCCTCTGCTCTTCCTGCTCCTTTCTCTTCCTCTCCACCTCCAACAGTCTCATCTTAGCCCTCTCTGCTCGCAGCCTGTCCCGGAAAGCTTTCTCCTGCTCCCTCTTGGCGAAGAGGTCCTAAGAAATCAGTAAGTTTTTAGTGCAACAGACAGTGCGGTGATCAGGGGTGAGCTTGTCCCAGCGGTGAGCCCCTGCTCCACCCCAGATGAGATTGTCTCTAATCCGAGATGGGATCATTGAGTGGTTTCTACACTCTGGCCACAGCTGCACAAACGCTGCTGCCACCAGCTTGGGCTCTGGGGTCTGACTGATCTGGATCCAAGTCTCTTACTTGCTTCAGGATTTGGAGATCACAGCTTACTGTCTCTGATATCGTCTTTCTCTTGGGGCTATTACCAGGATTAACTGGAATAGTGAAAGTGCCAACATAATGTTTGATACATTGTATGTCTAGAGTTCTCACCCCTAATTGCACTACAGAATTTCCCAGGGAGCTTTTAAAAATTAGTTGAGGCCAGGGCCTCACCCAGACCAATTAAATGAGAATATTTAGGTGGGAGGTATCCGTGATTTTAAAAGCTTCTCCCATGAAGCCAGCTAGGTACCATAGGTTCTTGATGAAGGCTATTTTACCAGGGACAGTCTTAGGTATAGACGTGTCAGACCCACATTTAATTCCAAACAAGCCCACTTTTTCCATGAAAGGTTCTCTTAGTTTATGTGAAGGGTGTCTTAGTTTTCTTTTTCTCCCTGGTGCCTCCTCATCAGTCAGAAATATGCCTGTAGGGGGAAACTTGAAAGGCAACTCTTCCCTGTGTATCCAACTTGGGGTAACACTTCCTTGCTTTTTAGTCTTTGCAGGGGCAGCGTGGTACTACGGGTTGACAGTATATCTAAGAAATTCTGATATCCTAGCAGATTCAGAAAAGTTCTGTGCACAGTTTGAAACTGTCGTCTGCTGTGTAGAGCAGAATTTCATAATCCAGGCAGCCGGGAGGATTGAGATCTTTCTGAAATCCTTTTTGGAAGACCATGGACTATAAAATCCATAATAATGTAAAATAGTGACAAGAGTTCTGATTTGGGAGTCAAAAGATGTGGGTTTAAGTCTTGGCTCCACCACTGGATGGTTGTGTAACTGTGGCAACAGAGCTTTTAGCTTCTTCAAGCCTCAGTTCTAGGTCTGTAAAATGGGACAAACCATACCAAAGAGTTTGGCTGGAAAGATTAAAGGAGAGTCAGTAGAGTTGTATCATATACATGTAACTCTCTTTTTTTGGTACAAGATCTCTAAATGCCGTTCAACACCTTCATCTCAGTGCAAGAAATAGTGATCTATTCCAACAGCTGAGGAAAAATTGGCTGTGTTGGTCTCTTTGAACGATGTACTGGTAGGGTATTAGTTTTGGTTAACAGCAGGGATTTTCAAGGGTCATTTTCTTTACACTCACTTAGTTTTTCTCTTAAATACTTGACATTGGAATCAAGGTCCCTAGAACAAAACAACTCTTACATGCAGAAGCACCCCTTAAAGGATGTGTGTGCGTGTGAGCTGCCTGTGGGCCAGCTGTGGGCCACAGAATGGTAGATTAGGAAAGGTGATATCCACAGCCTTTGGAGGCAAGCAAGGCATGAGCTTCAGGTCAAGTCAAGGATATGTGCTCAGCTTTGATGACCCGAATCCACTTTTCCCAGTAATTATGGGGGCTGTACCCCTCACAGATGGCTGTGGCACCAGCTTCCTGATCTTTAAGCAGTGGTTACATGCCCTGGAAGTTTGGGAGCCTCAGAATGCATCATTTCAGAGGGTCTTTGCCACCTTATGACTTTGATCAGGTCTGGCTTCTTCAAAAAGTCTGTAGGTACCAAAGTAGAATAAATAAAACCATTCTGTATTAGAACTGTTTCTGTACAGCAGTATAATTTGGGGCCATTTTTCCCACTTCTGCGTTTGCACCAGTGGGGCCAGAGGGATTTCTGCAAGAACACTGCATCCTACCTTGGGAGGATCCTCATGGCTTCTCTCTTCTTCAGATTCCATGTTTCCTGTGACAGTTACAATCTGGGTGGGCGATGGCCTTCTGTCTATTGAAACTTGGCTCTCCTGAGTATCGTGTCTGGGAGAGAGCCGAGGGTCCTCTACAACAGAGGCTGAAGGAAAGAAACCTCTATCTGAGGTGTCTTCTGTTCCCTTAGAGTTAATGGCATCAGGCCTACTCAGCTCTGCTGCTGTTTCCAGATTTCTTTCCTTCTGTGTCCTTTTCCTTTTGGCTCCTGTTTGTTTTCCTTTGGGAATCAGCTCTGATTTCTTTTCAGCCTTTGATTCCTTTGACTTTCCTGGGTGACAATAATCAGGGACAGAGGTGTAGCTAAATAAATGTGATCTCCATGTATCTTTTTCTTTTTTTAAAAGATTTTATTTATTTATTTATTTACAGAGAGAGGGGAAGGGAGGGAGACAGAAAGGGAGAGAAACATCAATGTGTGAGAGATACATTGATTGCCTCTCACACGCCCCCACCTGGGGATCTGGCCCGCAACCCAAACATTGCCCTGACTGGGAATTAAACTGGTGACCCTTCAGTTCGCAGGCTGGTACTCAGTGCTCTGAGCTATACCAGCCAGGGCATGCATCCTTTTATTTTTATTTTTTAAAAAAGATTTTAAAAGTGTATCTTTAAAGAGAGGGGAAGGGAGGTAGAAAGAGAGGGAGAGAAACATTGATGTGAGACACACATTGATCTGTCACCTCTTGCATGTGCTCTGACCAGAGACTGAACCTGCAACCCAGGCATGCGCCTTGTCTAGGAATTGAATCAGTGACCTTTTGCCTTGCGGGATGACGCCCAACCAACTGAGCCACACCGGCCGGGGCTCTATGAATTCTTTTCAGTAACTTTTTAACTCCAGTGTGCAATGGAATCACATGGGATGCAGATTCCTGAGCCCCATTCAAGAGTTTGATTTGGCAGAAAGTTGCATTTTACTAACCACTCCAACTGTTTTAAGAAGGGTAGTCCACAGAATATCCTTTGAGAAATTGCCTTATTCTAGTTGGATCAACTGAAATTCAGCAATCTTGCTACTGGAAATGTTTTGTTACACCCTAATATGTGGTGGGAGCAAGACCCTCCAGAGGGGAGGCCTGTGGACACAGCTGGATGGTCATGCCTCCAGAGTGAGGATTGTAACCTGGCAAAGTTTAAGCCTTCCTTTCTCTCAGGACTCGTCCTCAGTCTATCTCTGGGGGGTCACGAGTGTTTCCTTCTCCCAGTCCTGCCAATGCTACCCAAGTCATGGGTTACAACAACATGAAGTCAGCAAGACTTTGAAAAGCAAACCTTAAAAACAGATGTGGCCCAGGAGACTATTTAATGTCATCCTTTTATATATATATATATTTATTTGTTTGGAAGGTATTCTGAATCATGTGGCCAGGAAAAAACTGGTGTAGATTTTAGGCTAAAAAAACCTGTCTTCAGAAGCACAGGAGTGTGAATTTCTTGTGAGGTGCAACATAGGGAATCAAGAAGAAAAATGGTAGCTGGGGTAATCATTCAGAGCTAGATGCATCCTTTCCCCTCCCAAATGCTCTCCCTGCCCATTCCTCAGATTGTGATGTAGTTATTAACTCATGGAGGCAGTGGTAACAGCTTGTGTTTGGAATCAAGTGGCAGGGTCAGGCCCTGGGTCTGCCACTTTACTGTTTGATCTGTTCGATCTTATACAA
Source organism: Macrotus californicus (assembly GCA_007922815.1). Classification (NCBI taxonomy): domain Eukaryota; kingdom Metazoa; phylum Chordata; class Mammalia; order Chiroptera; family Phyllostomidae; genus Macrotus; species Macrotus californicus. The sequence goes on along the minus strand of VMDR010000908.1, from coordinate 153,080 downwards.
GTCACCCAACCTCTCTCAGCTTCAACTGCTACATGATATAATAACACTTGCTTTACGAAGATGTTGTGGGGGATTTCATGATATCATGTATGCAGAGCTCCTAATACTGTGGGTATTCAGTAAATAGGTGCTAATATAATTATCATTGTCTTTCTTGGTGATCACAGGTCTCTAGGCATGCCGGTTTTCCCTAGATCTGTCTCCTAAGATACTGAAGTGAATTAAGGCTGCAACACCACCTTAGCTGTGGTGGTCAAGGAGACTCAGAACAGAGTTTGTCCCATAGGATCCACACTGATTCTCGGTGACACCTCCCAGCCCCCGCTAGGTGTGTTCTTGGCCGTTCACTTACCGACAGAAGCCTTTGTTTCCTTGTGGACCTTTCCTTCTCTTTCCTCCTTTGGCAATTTAGACTTGTCTGTCCTGGTTCTTTTCTTTCTCTTGGCGTTGTCAATCAACTCAGTCTCCTCCTAAGGGTGAACATTTAAGGAAAGAGACCATGATACCGGGACAATGATACATGTAGAAACCAAAACAAAGAGACAAACAAAAACATCAAAGGAAGGTTATGTTGAACAAGGCAGAATGGCTTTGAATAGAATTTGTGTGGGTTCCAGATGAAGCAGAAGAGCAAGTCTTCGAGTGTGGAGCTGGTGAGGAAAGCCTAAGGTTCAGCCTTTGATTTTAAACTGCCAGGTATAATTTCATGGGAGAATGGAGGAATAGAATACATTTTATGATCCACCCCCCTTTTTGATACTAAATCATGGCCTACAGACCTGGATCAAAGTGAAGCAGTTTTCACCTTTGATAGATTGTTGTTGTCATGATTAATGCTTAAGTAGTTTAAATCAAAGCCAGCTTTATTCACTGCTGCATCGTTTGCTAACTTTCAGGAAACTACAAGCAGATGACTGCAGCCATGTCGGTCCTCACCTTCCCTGTGAGCTGGGACAACATGCAGGTTCCCTCTAAGAGAGGGTGGCAGAGTAGGGTCAGGGCTACCCACTCAGTACCAGTGATACTGTGATATAATAAGAAATGTACATTTGGTCTTCCATCCTCAGTCCCTGGCACAAAGCTCCTAAAACCCTTGTAATTTCTGGAGCATAAAGGCAGTATGTTTTGTTATTTATAACAGGATCCTTTTGACAACATCTGAGATTATGTTAATGGGGTGACTTTGGAAAGCTCCTGAGGAAGGGGGACTGGTTGCCAGGGAAACCAGCTAGGTAATTAGAGGACTGAACCTTTCAACTCCACACCCCTAACCTCAGAGAGGGAGAGAAGGGCTGGAGTTCAAGTCAATCGCCATTCACCAATGATGTAATCGACCGTGCCTGCGTAAGGAAGCCTCCATGAAAACCCCAACCAAAGGAGTTCCGAGGGCTTCTGGACTAGTTAACATATCCACATGTTGAGAGGGTGGCACACCCCAAACTCCGTGGAGACAGAAGATCCTGCGGTGGGACCATTCTGGACTTCGCCCTGTGTATTTCTTCATCTGGCTATTCACTTGTGTCCTGTATCATAAACTTTGTAATAAATCAGTAAATGTTTCCCTGAGTTTTGTGAGCCATTCCAGCAAATTATCAAACCCAATGGGAAGTAGGGGGTGGGAATCTTCTGTAGGGCCTGCCCTAACTCTGGGTAGTTAGTGTCAGAACTGAATTGTAGGACACCCAGTTGGTGTCCAGAGAGTTGGAGAGTTGGTTGTTGTGGGAAAAATCTCTAGAAGTGGTGTAAGTGTAGAAAAACTGAAGTTTCCTTTTAGTACCTTTGTAAGAATTAGAAATGGGCACCTCGTCCTTCAGAAGGATGCAACCCAATGCTGGGGTGCAGGACATGGTGAGCCGGCCACAGACTGGATTTCAGCTCCGACTTGCCCACTTTGTCAGGTGCCTTTGTGTAGCAGGCAATCTACACAGCTATTCATGGTAACTCTGATGGAAGCACGATCCAGGTAGGACCTTTTGCCCAAGTACCTAGGTGTTTACACTCACATGACTGGTGTGGGCTGGTGTTTCCTGCTTGGACACTCTTGGTTCAGTCTTTCCTTCTCTTTCTTTTGGAAGAAGAGATGTGTCTATAGGGCCCAGCTTCTCTGGGGACTCAGGCCCAGGTTCTGGGAGTCCTCTCTGCTGATGGTGTACATCATAATCTTTGCCCCTTTGAAAAAAGCAATCCAACAAGATCAAACTAAAGAGAAAACTCAGGTGGACAAGGGAGAGAGAAAGTGAACACTGACTGTCTGTTCTCTGCCATTTCACACACTCAGTCATTTCACACAATTGGTGGGCATTTCACATACTTGGTTAACCCTCTTTTTCTGAATAAGGAAGATGAGAAAGTTGGGTCTTCCCTTTTGAGGTTGTCTCAGGCTAAATTCTAAAACGTAGGTAGCAGGAAAAATAGGTTGCCTCTTGGGAGTGCATGTTTCTGCTTTCAATTGAATGACATAGGATTATCTAACTGAAATCCTATCTATCAAAAGCATAGGATTCTTCTATCAAACGTATAGCTGAAAAATAAGGGGATCTTTCAGAAAGATTGTCTAAGAAGATGCAACTATCCATCCATTCTTTTATGCCCTCTGAATTCTATTTTTCATCGAATTCAGCCACCAAAAGGTCATGTGCTGTGCCAGTTTGATTCCTTGTAGAATTGCTGTCACTGACAGTGTACCTTCAGGATAACTGACGTGTTTTCTCTGGGTAAAAAGATCCCTAAGAAACAGCCATATGGGTTTTAGTAACAGCAGCAGCTAGAGCTACTGTGTGCCAGGCCTGGTTTGGGGCATTTCATGTTTTTTAGCTCCATCAGTATCATATTTACTGTGCTGGGCTAGCATAGGGCCTTCTATAGAAACCTGAGAAATATTTGTCAGATGAGGTAAATGGAATTTCCTGTAAATATATGAGTCTTTAAATCATTCAATGTCACTCTATAAAAAAACCAGAGAAGAACTATCTTTTAGAATTTAGTGCTAGGAAAACATTTATTTCCCCTGAGGAGCAGGTATGCTGTAAATGAGAACCACAAACCTGATCATGCTGCTTTTTTTTCCCCTTTCATAGTCGAGAACCTCTGTATCAAGTTGGAAAGTCTGTTCTTTTTTCTTTTTAAAGATTTTATTTATTTACTTTTAGAGAGAGGGGATGGGAGGGAGAGAGGGAGAGAAACATCACTGTGTGAGAGATATCGGTTGCCTCTCACAAGTCCCCCAAGCAGGGACCTGGCCTGCAACCCAGGCATGTGCCCTGACTGGGAATTGAACTGCTAACCTTTCAGTTCACAGGCTGGTGCTCAATCCACTGAGCTACACTAGCCAGGGCTGGACGTCTGTTCTTTAATTACAATGTCTGTAATGACTTTTGTGAGGTGTTGGTGTAGTTTTTTTGTTTCCTTCCAATTAAAAAATTTTTTTGATCTCTCTTTTTTTAAATTAATTAACTAATTTAGTTTTAGAGAGGGGGAAGGGAGGAAGAAAAAGAGGGAGAGAAACATCAATCGGTTGTCTCTTGTCCACATCCCAGTCCGGGCTGAACCCATAACCTAAGCATGTGCCCTGACCAGGGTTCAAACCCTTGACCTTTTGCTTTGTGGAATGACACCCAACCAAGTGAGTCACACTGGTCAGGGCTCTCTCTTCTTGATGACGGTTTGTTGTAAGCGGTTTAAATCTATTGTGGAAAAAGATGATGTATAAAATTTAGAAAATGGAATTCTTTGGATAACTGCCTCACCAGCAAGTGCCATTTTCCCTTAGTCGCTAGGGAACACAAAGCCTTTTTGATTCAGGAGGGAATCCCTATGCCACAAGGCAGGTGAGGGTTAGTTCTCAAGTCACTGAGGCTCATGGGAGGTCATGGTAGGTTATAGTTCTACATGAAGGAGAAGAAAAAAGGAAGCACTTAATATGCATTAGCAATTAGTACGAGTACTATTAGTGTTATTTATTGTACTTCATCTAGAGCAGAATGAATGCTGAGAGGAGAAACCTAGGTTGAGCTGACAGACCTCAGCTTTTTAGGCAGATCTGTAGACGTCAATTAAATAGACAAATGCAGAAAGCTGCTTCCACACTGTTGGAGTTAAATTTCACTCATCACCAACCCACCCAAAGAATATGTTTTAAATAGAAAACACATCACCATACAGTCCTCCCCCAAAATCTTTGTTTTTTAGACAGCAGTTTAATTCTTGCTGTCAGAGTATGCTATCAGCTGAGAATTTTCAGAAAACACAGAAACGAAATGAATTAAAAACAAGGATAAACAAAATAAAAGAGAAGTCTATATACTACAACTTTGAACACTTACGCTTTTTGGACAGCATCTGCCTCAGGCCTCTGCATGTGCTCAGCCGGGGAGGCACTGAGAGGGCTCAGGGTCACATTCCTTGGCTCTGGGTTTGTGAAAACAGAGAGCATTCTTCATTAGTAAGGAACAACAGTCCATGATCCCAAATGTGGGAAAATGTCTCCCTGGTGAGTCCTCAACAGTATGCAAATTAAAACAGTGAGCTATGTTATACCTAGGAAATTAGCAAATCTGCAGATATCACTGCTGGCACATGGCAAATGACATTAAAATTAGTAAGACCCTTTGGGAAAACGATTTGATAATTTGTATCAAGAACCAGAAAAATGTCTGGTCTTTGATTAGGATTCTCACTCCTGGATATTTATCATAAGGAAATAGTTCAAAGGAAGAAATAGCTTTTTGTACTAACTTATTTATTACAAAATTATTATTAATAGTAACAAATTAAAACAGCCCAACAATGGGAGTTTAGGAAAGCAATTATGATGCACACTTAAAATTATGGTTACAAGATAAATAAGCAACATGGAAAATATGATATAATGACAAATAAAAATGTAAACTATAAAATAGTATGTTAGAATTCTATAAAATATATATTTAGATGAATAAGGTCTGGAGGAGAAAATAGGAAAAATATGTTAGATTAGGAAGTTTATGTGTGTTTATATTTTTCTTAAAACCCCAGTGTGTTATAACACTGAAAGAAAATTGATTTGAAAACAAATGTTGTCCTGTGAGGAAGGCATATGCAGGTCACACAGTTGGTGCTCTTTACTGGGCCTCTGAAGACCACACTGGGTAGCTCTTTGAGAAGAATCTCCAGACTAACACTTCACATTGGACTAGGCTATCTTTTATCTTAGTTACTTTAAATAATTTTTAAATTATGGAAGGTATATTTCATTGCAGAAAATTTGGAAAACACAAAAAAGCCTAAAGAAGACCCTCCCACCAACACATAATTATTAGAATGACCAAAATTAAAAAGACTGACTATACAATAGCTGACAAGGACATGAGGAACGGGAACTCTCATACTCTGCTGGTTGGAAGGGAAAATGGTACAACTACTTAGGGAAATTGCTTGACAGTTTTTTAAAAAATTAAATATTATATATACCATATCATCTACCCATTATACTCCTAGGTACTTTCTGAAATGAAAGCATATGTTCATACACAGACTTGTACACAAACATGCATAGCAGCTTTCTTTTTAATAGCTGAACACTTGCAGCAGACCATATGTCCATCAACAGGTGAATAGACAAACAGACTGGTGTATACATACAATGCAATACTACTCAGCAGTGAGAAGGAATAAAGTATCAATACACTCAACAACATGGGTGAATCTCAAACAAATTATATGGTGAAAGAATTAAGACAGAGAAGAGTACATATGGTATGATTCCTGTTACATAAAATTCTAGAAAACATAAACAAATCCATGGTGACAGAAATCAGATCAGTGACTGGGGATGAGAGAGGCAGGAGAAGGAGAGCATGAGGAAACATTTGGGAGTGATGAGCATTTTATTCTTGATTGTGGTAATGGTTCCATGGGTGTATACATATATCAAAACTTATCTAGTAAATTTTAAAAGTTCTCCACAGAAGAAAAAAAATTTTGGTAACTATGTGAGCTGATGTACATTAACTAAAGTTATTGTGGTAATCGTTTTATAATATGTACATGTATCAAATCATGTTATATATACAATGTTATATGTCAATCATATCTTAATAAAACTGGAAAAAATTCAAAATCATATCAATTTTAATGTTTCAATGAAAGATAATTGATAGCTGAATAATTTTAGATCCTACCAAGTAATTTTACAAAAGATCTAAGAAAAGTGAAGTTGATTGCATTAAAATCTTTGCAGAAAAATTAAACCATAATGTTTAACACAAAAAACATATCTAATTGTACAATTTAAATAGGTGCCATTTATGTATGTCAATCATCCCTTGATAAAGCTGCTACAGCCTAACAAAATATTATTAATACAATAAAGTGCCCGAAACAGTGCTGGCACCTGGTAAAAGCAAACAACAAAAAATACCTCACCCATGATCACTTTACCCTCATAAAACTACTGCAAATATTTTGGCATATTTACTTTCATGCATATATACAAATTATACAGTGTATATATCATTTTAATGTACTTTTATGTTATTAGAATGTACTCTATCATAAATATTCTTAAAAATGATTTTAATAGCAGCATACCATTTCATCATCTGGATGTACTATAATTGATTAAAACCAAACATGTAACTTTTGAAATTCAGATTGTTTCAATTTTTTTATAACTATGAAGCACTTTGCATAGTGTATCTCTGAAAGGAATGTTTTTGATTATTAAAAGACTTATTTTTTTTGTCCACATCTATGAGTATTAAGGGATGTATACAGTCTTTAAGGAACAATGTCTACTGCTGAATTGTTCCCCAGAGTATTTGTACCAATTTATAGTCCAAGGAAATGGTCATTTCTTCCTTCGTTTATCATGAAATACTGTGCCAGCATTGTGTTAGGTGCTGGGAATAGTGAGTAGGATGGACGCACACTGTGTGCTCAGGGAGCTTAAGGTCTCATGGGGAAGGTGGATGTTAACACCAAACCAAACAAAACTAAAACCAGACTTCTGGCCAGATGAAGGTGTGGGTAGACACACTGTGCCTCTTTGCACAACCAAAAAAAGGACAACAAATTTAAAAAGAAAAACAACCAGAACTGACAGAAAATTGAACTGTATGGAAGTCCAACAACCAAGGAGTTAAAGAAGAAACATTCATCCAGACCAGTAGGAGGGGTGAAGACGGGCAGCAGGGTGGAGAGGACTTGCGGCAAGGCAGTGGTTGGAGGACTGGGGTGGGCAAGGTGGCGGCTGGCGGACTGGGAGAGGCGGTGGATTGTGAACTGGGTGGTCCCACATTCGCATGAGGATAAACCAGGAGGAACAACTGGGGAGCAAGACAGACCACCCATTCCAGCTTGGAACCCAGAGTTCCAGCGCAGGGAAATAAAGACTCAAACCTTTGATTGAAAACACCTGTGGGGGTTGAAGCAGCGGCAGTGGGAGAAACTCCCAGCCTCACAGGAGAACTCGTTGGAGAGACCCACAGGGTCCTAGAGTGTACACAAGCCCACCCACCCGGGAATCAGCACCAGAAGGGTCCAGTTTGATTGTGGGTAGCAGGGGAAGTGACTGAAAATCGGCAGAGAGCAGAGCAAGGAGCACTGCTCCCTCTGACTCCTCCCCCACAAATAGCGTCACCATGCAGCGATGTGGTTGCCCTAATCATCATGATAATAGCATAATCAATAAAATATATTTAAAAAATAAAAATAAAATAAAAATAAACGAAATCTTAAAAAATATATATATTATTGATTATGCTGTTACAGTTGTCCCATTTCCTTTCCTTTATTCCCTTCCACCCTGCGCACCCCCTCCCACTTGCATTTCCCCTCCTTAGTTCATGTCCATGGGTCATATATATAAGTTCTTTGGCTTCTACATTTCCTATACTATTCTTAACCTCCCCCTGTCTATCTTCTACCTACCATTTATGCTTCTTATTCCCTGTACCTTTCCCCTTCTCTCTCCACCCACTCCCCTGATGATAACCCTCCATGTGATCTCCATTTCTGTGATTCTGTTCCTGTTCTAGTTTGCTTAGTTTGTTTTTGTTTTAGGTTTGGTTGTTAATAACTGTGAGTTTGTTGTCATTTTACTGTTCCTATTGTTGATCTTCTTTTTCTTAGATAAGTCCCTTGAACATTTCACATAATAAGGGCTTGGTGATGATGAACTCCTTGAACTTGACCTTATCTGGGAAGCACTTTATCTGCCCTTCCATTCTAAAGGATAGCTTGGCTGGATAGAGTAATCTTGGTTGTAGGTCCTTGCCTTTCATGACTTGGAATACTTTTTTCCAGCCCCTTCTTGCCTGCAAGGTTTCTTTGGAGAAATCAGCTGACAGTCTGATGGGCACTCCTTTGTAGGTTACTGTCTCCTTTTCTCTTGCTGCTTTTAAGATTCTCTCTTTATCTTTCATCTTGGGTAACTTAATGATGATGTGGCTTGGTGTGTTCCTCCTTGGGTCCAACTTCTTTGGGACTCTCTGAGCTTCTTGGACTCCCTGGAAGTCTATTTCCTTTGCCAGATTGGAGAAATTCTCCTTCATTATTTGTTCAAATAAGTTTTCAATTTCTTTCTGTTCCTCTTCTCCTTCTGGCACCCCTATGATTTGGATGTTGGAACATTTAAAGACATCCTGGAGGTTCCTAAGCCTCTCCTCATTTTTTTGAATTGTTGTTTCTTCATTGTGTTGTGGTTGAATGTTTCTTTCTTCCTTCTGGTCCACACCATTGATTTGAGTCCTGGTTTCCTTCCCATCACTGTTGGTCCCCTGTACATTTTCCTTTATTTCACTTAGCGTAGCCTTCATTTGTTCATCTAATTTGCGACCATATTCAACCAATTCTGTGAGCATCCTGATTACCAGTGTTTTGAACTGTGCATCTGATAGGTTGGCTATCTCTTCGTCGCTTAGTTGTATTTTTTCTGGAGCTTTGATCTGTTCTTTCACTTGGGCCATTTATTTTGTCTTGGTGCACTTGTTACGTAGTAAGGGGTGGAGCCTTAGGTGTTCACCAGGGCGGGGCAACCATGTTGTGATGCTGTATGTGGGGGAGGGGTCTGAGAGGGAACAGTGCCACTTGCTCTGCTCTCTGTAGGTTTTCAGTTACTTCCCCTGCTGCCCACAAACAAACTGGGCCCTTCTGGTGCTGATTCCCGGGTGGGTGGGCTTGTGTACGTTCTAGGACCCTGTGGCTCTCTCTAACGAGTTTTCCTGTGAGGCTGGGAGTTTTCTCCCACTGCCGCCGCCTCAACTCCTACAGGTGTTTTCAATCAGAGGCTTTGAGTCTTTATTTCCCTGCACTGGAACTCTGGGTTGTATGGTCTGTCTTGCTCCCCAGTTGTTCCTTCTGGTTTATCTGCATGTGAATGTGGGACCGCCCAGTCCACCAGCCACCACCTGGCCCGGTCCACCAGCTGCTGCCCTGCTGAGAGTCCTCTCTGCCTGGCTGCTCGGCTCTGCCCCTCCTACCGGTCTGGGTGAGTGTTTCTTTAACTCCTTGGCTGTCGGGCTTCCATATAGTTTGATTTATGTTAGTTTTGGTTGTTTTCTGTTTTTAAATTTGTTGTTCTTTCTTTTGGTTGTGCAAGGAGGCACAGTGTGTTTACCTACACCTCTGTCTTGGCCGGAAGTCACATAATCAATAAAATATATTTTTTAAAAATGAAAAAAAACAAAACTAAAACTAAAAAAAAGCTTTTTGGAAGTCACACTCTAATATTGAATCCCCATTTTCTCTCATTTTCTTGAGCAATAGAGTCTTGCACAAATTAATTCATTTTAATTAATTATAATAATTAATTATTAATTTTCTCACAATTTTATTTAAAGATATTTTATAATTTAAAGAAAACTTTGAAAAGTTCACTTATCCTACTAGCATCATTCTCTTAACAATGCAGTTAATCCATTTTTCCATGTTCAATTGTTGTCCAGTGCCCCCCTTTCTGCCCTGTCCCTATCCCAGAGCCTCTTTTTATCGTGGGCTCTCTTTTGTCATTCCTGAACATTAAGGGTGACATGCACTGTTTCACACACCAACCTTTAGACTTTAGTGGGGACAAAACTGTTAATGCACAAAGTAGTTGAGGAAACTGAGCAGTTGATTGAGGTAGTATCTTGGAATTTATTTTGCCTTGAATAATATGTAATATTAACAAAACATGGGAGCTGATTATGATATTTTCACGATAAGGGGGATTCTGTGAGGGTTTCTTTAAACATGGCTGGCTCAGAAAAAGCTGTCTCATTGGACATTCACTGCCCTTCACAGCTTTTCAAACTTTAGGACAGGGCATGATTAGACCAGCAGAGGGCGCGTTTGTATTGGCCAAAAGCTGAGGTTCTACCTTAGTGTAATTTCACCATTTTGATTAGAATTGAAACTGTCAGTCTTGGAATGTGAACCATAGAAGGGTGATTTGTTTTTCTCTAGTAAAATAATTTGATATTTAGGAAGTACTGAAATAAACCAAGGCAGTATTTTGAATAATATTTACAACTTTTAATTGTTTTTTTAAAGAGTTTATTTATTTATTTTTAGAGAGGAAGAGAGGGAGAGGAATATTAATGTGTGGTTGCCTCTTGCACACTCCCTAGTGGGGACCTGGCCTGCAACCCAGGCATATGCCCTGACTGGGGATCGAACTGTGAGCCCTCTGGTTTGCAAGCTGGCACTCAATCTACTGAGCCACACTAGCCAGGTTAACTTTCTTTACCTTTTCTTTTTCTTTTTTAAAAAATATAAAATCTGTAAAATACAGGGGTCCGGCGCAAATAACGCCCCCTTTTTATGTGCTAGTAATCTGTACCAATCTTTTATTACAAAATCATAAGCATGTAATTCTGTAACATAACAATGTCACACTCAAGTACACCATAAGATATTTGAGGTAAAATGTTCAAGTTGCTGTCCATCTTGTGCAAGACATTCACGTTCCCTACCAACCACACTCAATGGCATTACTTCTGCTGGACCTCATATTTTAAGAATGCAGAGTATAGAAAAAATATTGCATAATGATAACCCATGTACTTACCACTTAGTTTTGTGAAATCTTAACATTTTGCCATATTTGATTCACATTTTACAAAAAAACATTTCAGAAATAGTTCAAGACTTTACTCAATCCCATACAATGCCATTTCCCTCACTCTCCCCCAGAGAGAACCATTTTCCTAAACTTGGTATCTATCAGTTGACAGGGTTCAGAACATGCTATTCCAAAATATGGCACACTGACTATTTTAAGTTGAAGGAACTTGAGAAATGGCAGGTGCCGATGGGACTCTCTCACCTCCCTGTTCTCCCCTGAAGCAGGTCATAAAACCCTCATATGAGGGGTACCCTCCCTTCAGCACAGGAGCATCCTTGTCTCTGAAGACAGCTCCTCTTTCCCCATTGTTTTTATTTATTTATCCCCTCCCCTGTTTTATAATGCCACTTTTGCCATATATGAGTGCATTCCCCACCCCCCCACCCCCGCCCCGCCCCGGATCCTCTGTTCTCTTCTGTCGATCCCTAAGCAATATCATTTAGCTTTAAAGTAATTTTTGATATTTTGTTGGGAAAACTCTTCCACTCTGCTTTTCTTCAAAATTGTATTGGTAATTTTGACTCTTCTTTATGACTTTTGGAATCAATTTACCATGTTCCATCAAAAACTTTACGGGGGCATTTTAAAAATTGGAATTGCATTCAATTTATGGATTAATTTAGGGAGAATTGCTGTCTTTATGATAGTGAATCTTTCTATGTATGAATATTATATACAGCATTGATAAATGTAATGTTATATTTAAAAACTACATTTATCTGCCTTCCTCATAAACTGCACCACTGGATAATTAAATAGTAGAAGGGGACAAGTTTCTTTCAGTAAGAGTTTCCCAAGTAGTAAGTGAAGAAAGACTGACAGAATTTCAACATCACTATTTTGAAGCCTCTCATGCATTAATGGGTCTGTAGCTGCTGTCATCATGCAGAAAGAAGCAGATACTATTTCTCCTGATGGAAGAACACAGTGATCTCCATGCCAAAAGGAAAAACCAAACCTGAGTCTGATCAAGTCTCTAGGCCTAAGCACTAACTTAAAGGAAATAATATAGAAGACAGAAACGTGAAACTATACCATAAGGATGCAATCAGCAAAATTTAGAATGTAGGAAACTTACAGGTCAAGTGACCTGATTTACTAAAAATAAACTAAAAGGTAGGGGGCAGAAAAAATGGAGGGGAACTTATAAATTAAATAAGACTTTAAGGTCATATCAACCCATTGTAAACAAATTCTAAAACAATTGTAATAATTGTGAAACAATTAGAACATTGAAAAAACTGATTGACTATTCAACGATATTAAAGAGTACTTCTAATTCTTAGGTGCAATAGTGATACTGCTATGGTATGTCAAAAGAGTCTTTTTTTAAGTATTTTTTTTATTGATTATGCTATTACCTTTTTTCCAATTTCCCCCATTTATGCCCCCTCCTCCCCTCAACCCTCCAGCATTCCCCCCCCACCTTAGTTCATGTCCATGGGTTGTACATGTAAGTTCTTTGAGTCCTCTGTTTCCTATACAATTTTTTATCTCTCACCATCTATTTTATGCCTACTAATTATGCTTCTTCTTCCCTGTACCTATTCCCCCCTATTCCTCTCTTCCTGCTCCCCACTGAAATCCCTTCGTGTGATGTCCATTTCTCTGATTCTGTTCCTATTCTGGTTGTTTGCTTAGTTTTTGTTTTCATTGTTTTTCTTTTCTTTTAGGTTCATTTGTTGATAGTTGTGAGTTTGTTGTCATTATACTATTCATATTTTTGATCTTCCTTTTCTTAGATAAGTCCCTTTAACATTTCGTATAATAAGGGCTTGGTGATGATGAACTCCTTGAACTTGACCTTATCTGGGAAGCACTTTATCTGCCCTTCCATTCTAAATGATAGCTTTGCTGGATAACGCAATCTTGGATGTAGGTCCTTGCCTTTTATGACTTGAAATACTTCTTGCCTGTAAGGTTTCTTTTGAGAAATCAGCTGATAGTCTTATGGGAACTCCTTTGTAGGTAACTGTCTCCTTTTCTCTTGCTACTTTTAATATTCTCTCTTTGTCTTTAATCTTGGGTAACTTAATGATGATGTGGCTTGGTGTGTTCCTCTTTGGATCCAACTTCTTTGGGACTCTTTGGGCTTCCTGGACTTCCTGGAAGTCTATTTCCTTTGCCAGATTGGGGAATTTTTCCTTCATTATTTGTTCAAGTAAGTTTTCAGTGTCTTGCTGTTGTTCTTGTCCTTCTGGTACCCCTATAATTTGGATATTGGAACGTTTCAGGTTGTCCCAGAGGCTTGTAAGAGTCCCTTCACTTTTTTGAATTCTTGTTTCTTCATTTTCTTCTGGATGGATGTTTATTTTTTCCTTTTGTTCCAAATCGTTGCTTTCAGTCCTGGTTTTCTTCCTGTTACTGTAGATTCCCTGAACATTCTACTTTATTCCACTTTGGGTATCCTTCATTTGTTTTTTCATTTTTTGACCAAGCTCAATCAGATCTGTGAGCTTTTGATTACCAGGGCTTTAAATTCTCCATCAGATAGGTTGGCAGTCTCCTCGTTGCTTAGCTGTCTTTCTGAGGCTTTGCTGTGTTCTTTCATTTGGGCCATATTTTTCCATCTTGGCACACCTGATAGGTTATAAAGGGGTGGTGCCTTAGGTGTTCACCTGGGCAGGGCAACCCTCTTTGCTGCCTGTGGGGGTGGGGCCAGAGAGGGAACAATACAGCTCCCTTGCATGTCCCTGCCACTCTTTTCGCAGGATTCTTGTGTGAGACTGGGAGTATCTCCCACTGTGGCAACCCCAGCTGGAGCCCATAGTCAGCTGTGAGTGCCCTTGAGTCAGCCCCTCCCACGCTGCTCACAGAGCTCAGCAGCCAGCCCCACCCCTCAGCCTGCATGAGGTTTTTCTTAGTCTGCCCTTGAGGTCCATGCCTTACCAGTCTGGTTGGTCTGGTTGATTTTTTTTTTTAATTCCTTAGTTGTTGGAGTTCCATGCAGTTTGATTTTCTTCTGCTTTTGGTTGTTTACTGATTTTTGATTGGTTGTTATCCTCCTTTTGGTTGTGCAAGGAAGCAAAGGGTTTCTACTTATGCCTCCATCTTGGCTGGAACTCCCCAAAAGAGTTTTTTCTTATCTTTTAGAGATACATACTCAAGTGTATATGGGTAAAATGATATGAATCTGGAATTTGTTTCAAAATAATGTGGAAAGGAGGAAGGAATTGGGAATGTAGGTGAATAACATTGGCCAGGAGATAGGGACATGAGATTCACTGTGCTGTTCTGTTCACTTTTGTGTTGTTTGGGGCTTTCCATAATAACAGTTATGAAAACAATTACATTATAAATCATGCTTTATGTTTTAAAACATGATTTTTCCCACAATTGATTTTTACTTATTGATCTATATTTCGTCATCTTGCTTACTTTTTTGGTCTTTTAATGGTTTGTCTTTTAATAGCTTATCTGTAGAGGCCCTCAGATTTTCCATATAAATAATACTATTGTCTGGAAATAATGACAGTGTTATTGCCACCTTTTCTTTTACTTTTTCTTTCTTTCGCTTTCCCTACTGTGCTTGTACAATGTTGAAATAGAAACAATGAAAGAGGGCATCCTTATCCTAGTCCTATCTCTAAAGAGAATGCATCTAAAGTTCTACCATTGAAATGTGATGTTCACTGCAGGTTTTTGGTAGATATTCTTTATCAAAATCAGGAAGTCCTCATCTAGTCCTGGTTTGATAAAGGGTAAATTTTATAAATTTATTTTTCCTCTTTCATCTACTGAGATGACCCTAAGGTTTTTCCCCTTTAACCTCTTGATGTGAATAACATAAACAGATTTTTGAATGTTAGAACATCTTTTTTGAATTCCTGGAATAAATTAAATTCATCATGATATATATATATTTGTTTAAAGATTTATATATAAGCTTAAGAACTTAATTGGCTAATATTTTATTAGAAGTTTTACATCTTTGATCATAAATGAGATTGGTCTGTAAATTTCCTTTCTTATGTTGTCCTTGTCTTTAGTTTCATTTGCTTTTTGTTTTGTTAGAAATGAGCTTTGCTTCATGGAAGGTGAAGAGAATTTTCAGGATCAAGGGGCAATAGCTGTTGTTCTGGGATTCTGGGGACTTCCCTGGGGTTTCCACCCTGAGCTGAGTAGAGTGAGCCAGAAACATTCTTAAGGAGGCACCACTTCCCACACTGGAGAAAAACTCTGAAACACTTTCCCCAAGGAAAAATAAAGCAGTAACAGAACATGTAGGTCATCTAGGTTGCCAAGAAGTAGCAGGCTATTCTGAACCCAGTACTGTGGCTCCAGATAGCAGAGGCTGACAGTGTGCAGTGACTGTGCAGGCCTCACATGGACCAATTTGTGAAGCAAGAAGCCCTGACCAACATCATGAGGTGACAGTTTGCAGAGGTACCACCTTCCAGGCTGTAGTTTCTGGGGCAGGGGCACTGCCTCAACTTCTGGACATACACTGCCAGTCTCCCCATTTTCTCCACACCTTTAAGAGAAACTTTTGCGACACTGGCTACCCCTCACCTTATTGCACAGGTTGGGTAGTCATTATACTTGTTTCTTCTGGAGCTGTTTGCTCCTGGAGCCAGGGACTGCCCCCGAGGAAAGGCCTTGAAAATGAACTAAATTGAACTAAACACACACACTGAGTAAAGGCTTGGATTACCTTGATGTTAATAATTGGCTGCAATTTTGCATAATTGTCTTGGCTTCTAGACCTCAGCTTCCTTTATCTATAATATAAAAGAATTTCTAAGGGTGGGGGTGGAGGGGGAGAGGACTGGATGAAAGAAAGTGGAGGAATTAGCCAAAGAACATATATGTATGACCCATGGACAAAAACAATGATGGGACAAGGATTGCCTGAGAGAGGGAAGGAGGGGCTCAGAGGAGGGGACAAAAGGAGTCAAAATGGGGACAACTGTAATAACATAAA
The DNA here is from genome assembly GCA_007922815.1 of Macrotus californicus. NCBI lineage: Eukaryota > Metazoa > Chordata > Mammalia > Chiroptera > Phyllostomidae > Macrotus > Macrotus californicus. The sequence continues at coordinate 137,073 of VMDR010000908.1, read as the reverse complement.
CAATAAAAGACAATAAAAAAATAAAAGAATTTCTAGAAATTTTAAATAGTCTCCCAGATTCATGCTGGCTTAAAATATTGCTGCCATAATTTCATGATGTTTCTGACTTTGTACCTATTTCCTAATCAGAAACATGTGAATGAAGTTACAACTCTTTTAAAAAGCCAACATTGCCCTAGCTGGTGTGGCTCAGTGGACTGAGCACCGGCCTGCAAACTGAAAGGTCACTGGTTTGATTCCAGTCAGGGCACATGCTTGGGTTGCAGGCCAGGTCCTCAGTTGGGACATGCAAGAGGCAACCAATCAATGTTTCTCTCACACATCAAAGTTTCTCTCCCTTTCTTTCTCCCTCCCACCAACCCCTCTGAAAATAAATAAGTAAAATCTAAAAATAAAACTCATACAACCCTAATGGCATAGAGCCATAGAAACCTGGTTCATATCTCAACTTCTTCACCTACTGGCTGCACCTTGGGTAGGTTACCTAACCCCTCTGAGCCTCATTTTCCTCATGTGTGAAAGAGGGATAATGTACTTTACCTCATAAGGTTTTGGAGAGAATAAAATGAGATAAACTAGTATATAACCTTTCATAGAAGGCAGAGATTGGTAAGGCTGCTTTGTTAAGATTAGGTCTGCTGCCCATACCTAGATTTAAATGAAAAAAGAATACACAGAGAACTCAATCAGTCCCCTAAGAGCAAGCCCCACCCCACTGAGACTGATTTGGAAAGTAAAGAAATCATTGTCTTATCAAGTTAGAACAAGTCTTTCCTGACAAAGTGAAATTTATGGCTACTAAAATTAAAGTTTTTCACTTCTGGTCAAGATGGCAGAGTAGGCAGACATGGCTCACATCTTTGCACAACCACATCAAAATTACAAATAAATTATAGAACAATCATTGCTCAGAACCATCAGAAATTGAACTGAATAGAAGTCTGACTATTATGGAATTAAAGAAACCGCATCCATCCAGATTGAGCCAGCAAGCTGGTGCATATCTGAGACTCCATCAAACTGGGTAACACTGTTTGACCTGGCTTGGAGATCCCTAGAGACTCTGCCCCACCCAAATTACAGGCCCATCCAAGTTGCTTTTCTATATGAATGGTTGGTCTTGGCTCATGCTTCACAACTTCCTAAATTCTATCAAACAAGGAACAGTGGACCTCAGTGAGTAACCCCCAGCCCAGCACTAGCAGAAGTCAGTGTACCACCACCCTGCCCCTACACAGCTGATGCTCCAAGGGTGGAGGGTGGAGGTTGGTGGTAAGTTGTCAAGCCAATCCTCGCAGCTGACTGGCCTGGGTAAATCTCTCCCATTGATCTGCCAACAACCACCAAGGCTCTACTACAAGAGGAGGGTGTACTCAGCCCACAGGAAGGGTGCACCTTGTACCCAGCTTGGGTGATAGGGGAGGCTGTGCCACTGGACCCTACAGGACACCTACTACATTAGGTCACACTAAGAAGGCAATTCTACCTAATACTTCTAACAAACAGGGAGCCTGCCAAAATGAGGAGACAAACATGGCCCAAAAGAAAACACAGATCCACACTCCAGAAAACGAACTGAACAAAATGGAGATAAGCAAACTGTCAGATGTAGAGTTCAAAACACTGTTTATAAGGATGCTCAAGGAACTTAGTGAGGACCGGACCTCAACAGCATAAAAAAGATCCAGTCAGAAATGAAGGATACACTAATTGAAATAAAGAACAATTTACAGGGAATCAACAGTAGAGTGAATGAAGCTGAAAATCAAATCAACGATGTGGAACATAAGGAAGCAAAAGACAACTAATCAGAATAACAAGGAAAAGGAATCCAAGAAAATGAGGCTAGTATAAGCAGCCTTTGGGACAACGTCCAGAGGTCCAACATTCACATCATAGGGATGCCAGAAGGAGAAGAGAAAGAGCAAGAAATTGGAAATCTATTTGAAAGAATAATGAAAAAATACTTCCCTAATTTGGTGAAGGTAATAGACATGCAAGTCCAGGAAGCACAGAGTCCCAAACAAGATAGATGCAAAGAGGCCCACTCTAACACACAACATAATTAAAATAATGAAGGTTAAAGATAAAGAGAGAATCTTAAAAGCTACAAGAGAAAAGAAGTTAGTTACCTTCAGGGGAGTTCCCATAAGAATGTCAGCTGATTTCTCAAAAGAAATTTTGCAGGCTAGAAGGAACTGGCAAGAAATATTCAACGTCATGAAAAGCAGGGACCTACAGCCAAGATTGCTCTACCCAGCAAAGCTATCATTTAGAACTAAAGGGAGATAATGAGCTTCCCAGACAGTAAAAAACTAAAGGAGTTCATCATTACCAAACAATTATTATATGAAATATTAAAGAGACTTATTTAAAAAGATCAAAATTATGAACAGTAAAATGGCAAAAAATACAAATCTATCAACAATTGAATCTAAAAAACAAACTAAGTAAACAAGAAGAGAGATAGAATCATGGATACAGAGAATGTTTTGATGGTTGCCAGATGGGAGGGGTGTGTGGGAAAATGGGTGAAGAGGTGAGGGGATTAAGAAGTACAAATAGGTAGTTACAGAATAGCCATGGGGATGTAAAGTACAATATAGGAAGTGGAGTAGCCAAAGAACTTATATGCATGACTCATGGGCATGAACAATGGTGGGGGAATTGCCTGAGGGAGTGTGGGCTGCTGGGTGGAGGGGGAACAAAGGGAAAAATCAGGACAACTGTAATAGCATTATCAATAAAATATAATTTAAAAATATTAAAGTTTTTCAGAAATAGACTAATAGCTAACCTTTAACATGCACTTACTCTGCATCAGGCACTCACAAGCACATTACACGTATTAACAACTCCTCTATGACAACCACCCCATGAGATAAGTGTTGTTAGTATCCCCATTTTACAGATGATGAAGAAAATGCCAGAGAAGTTCAATAACTTATTCAAAGTCACATAGTTAGTAATCCCTAACTATACAGATGATGGAGTCAAGATTTGAACCCAGGGACTCAGGCTTGATAATCAGTGCTCTTGATCACTGTAATGCTGCCTAAACAGTGCCCTCCAATTGCCTACACCCATTGTTTTTAAAAGATTTGAAATCCTTTTTAAACATTAGCATTTATCATTCAGACAGGTAAATGGCTTCTTTAATTTTCTGCAGTGGTATTTTGCTGCATTGAAGACCGTGTGAACAACCATTATGGAACTCAGCTGCAGCCTGTCCCTCTGTCATGAGACAGGTAATCTGTTTTGACTGACTTGGTTATTGCTTAGATTTGGCCATGTTCTGTGCTGCCTAAAACCCCTATTGCACTTGGCTAAGACCTTAGAGGCTCGTCAGTGTTCACATTCTACACATTTATGATTTATGATATGAAAGATCTGAGGACTGGAGTGTGTTTCCCTGGCTATTGTCACTCAGTTTTGAAAATGGAAGTGTCAGAATACCTATGCTAGCAGGAACTTTGCTTTACAACTTGACCAAACCCAGGGATTGGGCTACCATGATATTTTATCTGATGTCCAGAAGGACTGAAATCTTCTTAAATGAGTATAAAAATTATTTTTGTCTAGAATGTCAAGTGAAAGTAAATGTAAGAGATGTAAATAGAAAAATATCAAGTTTAGGTTGAAATCCCCAATCTATGACTTTGCACATTTATCTCCAATGAGCTCCTATGGTCTCTTTCCCCCATGAGGGTCTCTCTCCGATGCCATAGGGAGAGTCATGGTATCATTTCAGATTGGTAATCATTGTGATATTCAACTTGAGATTAATGTTCATTAGAGGACTATTGTATATGAATTACTTCACTTATTCCTCAGGCAAACTCATGAGGGGAGTAATGTTTTTAACTTCAATTGAGAGCACTGAGGCATAGAGAGGTTAAGGTGGAGGTAGTCCAACTCCAGAGCCCATGTTCTCCAGTCAGCTGCTCAGATTGCTGCTGCCAGCCTAAACAGAGCATCTTACGTGAATTAGAGAAGGCGCCCCAGTAGGAGGGCCAGGTGGAAACAGGAGCCCCTACTGGGTGGATGCCCCCAGGGCTGGGAATATGGCTAGGGGGCCCGAGCAGGATTTCAGCCTGTATTTGCTCCCTCTGCTGGATGCCTTGGTGCAAACTGCAAGCAAAATTCTGGCTGGCCTGCCCTGCATCCTGTGCTTGAGAACTGAAGAGTTTCTCACACATATTTCCACTATCGCAAGAAGCAATGAGGATACAAAACAGCTCTGCTTCATGGGCCTAGCCAGTTGTAGCATCACACAGCAGCACCCCCAGGCACCCCCAGGGAAGATCTTAGTGCCTGGCTCAGAGTCTGGGAATAAGAACTATGCCAGTTCTGGGCCTGGTAGTTCCCAGAATCACCATCATTATCAAATGGAGCATCATTTTTGGAGAAAGCCATACTCAAGCAGCTCTGGCCACCTAGAGCTGTGGGCTGGGTCTCTAAAGATGCTATTCCCCCATCTGTTGGAATATTATCCCTCCAGGCAGGGAACCTCAGCTCCCTCACCTGCATATCCGAGGCCCTGTGAAAGCAGGAGAAATAGAAAGGTAGAAGTGCCTGTGGGGCCTTTTTGTAATACCCCCAAAGTCTCCACTCTCTTCCATCCCTCTGCAGTCACTAAGAATACATCAGAGTCAGAACTCAGCCCTTTGGTCTGTATTCTGACCTCTAACCCAGAACCTGAGGGAAATGGAAGGCTCATTCCCCATTAACATCTATGAGAGGGGCAAACTTCATCCAACAATTATCATCATAAGATTATAAAACCCAACCCAGCTGTCTCTACCTTGGGTGTCTTGACAGTTTTCTCTGAGGGGTCCTCCTGGTTCTTCATGATAGTCCAGTTCATCTTTACTTTCCTATTCAGTTAACACACAACAAAAGTACGTAAGACAAAATAAGTGCAAATACTTCCGTGGTCCATGCCTTTTGGGAAAAGGGAACACAATTTTCTTAGTTGTTTCTTCTCCTTTGTCAACTTAGTTTAATTTAAATGACCAAGAAGTCTGTTAGAAGTGTGACTAGCCCTGAAAAGCTAGGTGGCTTAGCCACAGTGTTGAGCTCTGTTAGGTTCTTAGTCATCCTCTTGTGGGAGGCTTGTCCCATTCATCTGTGCTGGGCTCAATGCCTGGCACTCATAGGTGTTAACGGGGATGGGGTGGGGGCATAAGGTTTGGGGTGTCAGGGAGAACATCCCAGGCAAAGGCCAACTGGCGAAAGGAAGTGGGGTACCTCCAAGGACTTGAGGGGGGGCTATGACAGTAGAGACTGAGAGGAGTGGGGAGTGTGGGGAGGAGTCAGACCTCCTAGGCCTTGTAGGTAGGGTAAGGACTTTGGTCTTTATCTTGGGAACACATGGAAGGCACTGAGGGTTTATAAAGTAGGAGAGTAAAAGAGAGATATTGGCCCTTTGTGGAGTTTCCAGGATTATCACAGATTGGGTATTTTATCACATTTAATCCCCTCTTCCTTCTTTCTCTGAGTCACACAAGCTGCTTGCAATCCCACTGGCCAGAAGTCTCCATAACAGTGCTTCGCAATCCTGGCTGCACATTAAATTCTTCATGGAGCTTTGAAAAGTATGATTCCCAGGACCTAACCCCAAACATTGAAATCAGACTTTCTGAAGATCAGACATTTTTAAGTCTTCTTGGGAGATTCCAACATGCAGCCAGGATAGAGAATCACAAATCTTCTCGAATGTGTTGGAAGAGTATCTCTTTAGTAGCCAAAGAGATGTGGCAGGTAGAGTCAGTGACCCAAGTAAAGGCCTGTGTGTCTGATGAAGCCAGCTCTTGGCCTTTGTCCCCTGGGTCTCTAATTAGTCCACAGCTTCTTTTCAGCTGCAGAGAAGGAGTGTGATGTGGAAGGCCCTGGAAGTCTCTCCTGGAAGTTCCTTTATTGACAATCAGTTTTTCACTTTATTATCAAATATCCAAGCTGCTTTGGGAAGAGACAATTAATTATCTGCTAATTTGTTTGACATTCTCTTCTCACTTAATGGCTTTTTACCCTGCATGTTTCTCACTCTTTAACTTCATGTTTGTAGCTGATGAGCTATTCTGACATAAAAAAGCTAGAGCAAGCAGTTAAGTAATTTTCTTGGTTTTGTACTTCTTATTTTGGAAACAATGCAGATTTGGCCTAATGCAGTAAAAAATTCATCCCTGAATAAATGGAAACATTTTAAAAAAATTATTGCAGGAAAAAACTGCTTCAGTCATAGTAAACTGCTAAGTTAGAAAACCAGAAAGAAGGTAAGTTTTTTTTTTTTAAAAAGCCTGTTTATAAATCCTTTTAATCTAACAGGAAATTGGATGAAAAGGGAGAAATGAGTTTCCTCCTTTGAAAGAATATTGATGCCACAGGATAAACCTTGAATCTTTACAACATGCAGCTATGAATCTTCAGTGGCAAGAAATATTCTCATTTCACAGATGGGTACATGGAGGAAGAGAGAGTCAGGGATTTGGAAAGAATCTTTTGGTGGGTCTGTGTTAGAAAAAGAAATAGTCTTAATTTAAAATTTTGTCTATTGATTAGAAAAGTGTCAAAAAAGTCTATCATTTTTACATATATGAACACACAGGTGAAGTGACTAAGGTCTTCATTTCAACAGATGGAAAACAACCGTGATATTTCATTGATTGGGGACATGTCCAACCAATCACAGTAATTCATGCAAGTACAATGGGACACTGTGCAGCTGCTGAAAAGCATCTCTTTATGAATTAACACAGAAAGAACTCCAAGATACATTAAGTTAAAAAAAGTAAGACTGTGAACAATGTGTGTAATATGTTAAAATGTGTGTAAAGTATCTATCTATCTATCTATCTATTTATCTTTCTGCATTGGCTTATAAATGCGTATTACAACTCAGGAACTAGTAACAGTGGTGTCCCCGGGGAAGGAAACTCAGCAGCTGGGAGACACACCCTCTTAAACTTAAAAAAAAAAAAAAAATGAAAACTTCTGAGTATATTTTGGATTCAAAATTTGAATTAAACACTAAAACTAAGCAAAATGCTCTCTGTCACTTTAAATATTAGGTACAAATGCTATGGCTACACTGAGTGATTGGATATTTGGTGAGTGAGTGAAACAAACTGAAGGGCTGAAAATTCAACCCCCAGCTCTCCTGCTCTGGCCACGTCATTTGCTCTTCATCTGCTCACTCAGCTCAAGAACAATTGAGTGTCTCTTGTGTGCCATCCACTGTGCTAGGCATTGGGAGCACTAAGCAGGAAAATCTATTTATAAGAAGCTCACTGACTCGAGGAAAAACAAGAAATCTCAATCGCTGCAATGCAGTGTGATAAATACTGTGACAGATTATGACAGGTTTCAGCAGGACCTCACCAGAGGTGAAGCTAAATTAGACCTGGGAAGGTTTGTTTGCCAGTGGACCTGGTGCTAAGTCATGCAGAGAAGGGGAGGCAGGGCAGTTCCCAGCAGAGGGAGCAGCGTGTGCTGGTTAGGGGGCAGTTTGGTGTGTCTGCAGTGCATGGACAGTGTGAATCAGACATGGGCCAGAGCTTACATGTTGCAGTTTGGAGCTTAAAAAAAATTGCATTTGTTATATTTTTCTATTCATAAAAGAAAGACATCTTTGATGCTGGGATTTAATTGGAAGGCTCATGGGGATGTGGTAAGGAATTCCAAGCAAACCAGGGATCTGACGAAGCTGTATTTAGAAAGAGCACTCACTGGCAGCAGTGTGGCATTGTAGGGCTGGGGAGGGCTGAGGGTGGGTGACACTTTCTGAACACAAACTGCAGCACTGAAACCAGAGAGACAGCTGGGGTGTGGGTCTGGGAGCCCGACTGCCTGCGCTGAAGCCCTGATTCCTGCTCTTGACTTGCAGATCTTGCAAATTACTTAACCTCGGAGCCTTAGTTTCTTCCATGGACAGGGGCTGAGCCAGGTGACCTTGGAATCACCTTGCACTTATCTCATCTGTCCTTGGAGAACCTTACACTTGCCCTCTACCATCACACACAGCACCCCATCTGAGCCTAGTACTTCTCAGCCCCTGGCAGGCTTTCGTAAAGAACTATAGGAAAGAAGGAGGAACATGGGGTGCAGGAGTCGGACATGGGGCTCCTGTCAGCTGTGAGCCAGCTGCATGGCCTGTAGTTCAACAACAGGTCCTGAAGCCAGAACAAAGATGTACCATCAGTCTTCCCAGAACAGAATAGGTAGACCTCATCAATACCAGGTATTGTAGGTTTTGTGACTTTGAATCCTAGCTCACTCTGCTGTCAGCCTTGTCACCAGTCACCATCTCATCTCACCAATCCTCAGTTTTCTCATCTGCTCAGTGGCAATCTGCACACAGCATGAGAGGGGTTGGAAAAATTAAATAAGCTTCAATATGTGAGGGGCTTGGCTCTTACTGTCAATGTTACTGTCTCTTTTATAAATAGAGTCCTTTATAGGTGTGAACATCCTTTGAAAATTATTATTTCATATAACTCTTGCCTCACTATTGAGAGGCAGGTATGGAGATCCCAGTATTATTATCTCTATTTTCCTGAAGAGGAAGTGTATTCTCAGGAGCATTACAAGGTTATTCGGAATCACTCCTGATCTGATACTTGAATATAGATAATAATCTACTCAGTCCCGGGCCTCTTTCTTTTGGAAATCTAATAGACCCAATACCCTGAATATTTTTCCTGGAAATATTCCTATTCAAGTGTCCTGGAATCATTGCATCTCGAAACTAGCTTGTGATCTCCCTACAGCTGTCCTGCCAGTGGCCAAGAAAGCAGGTTTAAAGGACTCCAGGCCCTGGAACTTCTTTTCCGAGGGGGCTGCTCCATCTCTGGACAATGTCTGAAGGCAATCATTGTCCTCTTACTTCTACTCATTGAAATCCAAGCCGTCCCTCCCCTTCATGACCACAGGACTCAGTGGCGGTGACAGTCATCCTCTGCCTGGTGGGATGAGCCCACACCTGCCTGTATAAGTAAAACCTGGGGCTGGCCCTACACTGGGGATTTGAGTGGGTTGGGGAGTGCTGCTTAAAGTCTTATAACTGATTTCAGGCAGGTTCCTGTACCTTGAGTGTGAGGGCACAAAGTGACAACTGTCTGTATGATGACTATAAGGTGGAGCCTTTCCCCATTCCTCACACCCTCTGGGTGTACATACCTGCCCTTTGATACCAATGTTGAGTATAAGCATATTCAACTCTGTATCTGGCATTCATTTTTATTATTGCTATTTTATTTCCCACTACCTAACCCTGACAATTTATTACAGTTCTTGGGGAAAAAATCCCTATCCTAATTTATTTATCAATTACCATTTCTTTTTCAAAAAATAGATTTTTAAAAGACATGGTTCCATTTTTATGTGAACCCAGATGTACTCTGGGCTAATCGAGTTTCCCCAAATCTAAGTCTGATACGATTATCTTCCAAAACGGGCTAATAGTGTTGTCTTCAGTGTTATAAGGAGGTTCTTAAATTTGAGGAGGATTCCACAAGCAATGACTAAGAAATGAATGAGTCTCTCACATAGCAACCTGGTCCTGCCTCTGCTACAGTGTTGTACTGAGAGCATTTGCTTCTCTGTTTATCTCTTTCTTAGATTGTAGGCCCCTTGGGGGGCTAGGGATGGAGATGATTCATCTCTGCACCCTCAGTGCCTAGCACAGTATCTGATACTCAAAGGATGTTCAATATATGTTATCTAACCAAATAATCACAGGGAGAGAAAGCTTTCCATTGGCCCAACAGAATGCAGGTGGGAGTTGGGGGAAGGGCCGAGTCCTGTGGGGTGTGAAAATCTTCCTGCAGCAGACTGGTTGAGTACTCAGGGGTGGAATTTTCTAGAAGGAGCTGTGCTGGCTGTTTGGCTAACATGGTAGGTGGTGCATTTGATTGTCTAGGACTCAGATGGGGTCTGCAGTGAAGCTTTGTAACAGATGGTTAAAAACATGGGCTTTGGAGTTGTGCTGCCTGACTTTGAATCTTGTTTCTGTCACTTACCAGCTATCTGATATTTGCTAAGTTACTTAACTTTGCAATGCCTCCTGTTTTCTCATCTGTAAAATGAGGCCATGTTACTTACTTCTTAGATTGATTTTGTGAATTAAATGAGGTCTTGCATGTAAAACTTACAGCAGAACCTTGCACGGAATAAGTCTTCAGTGATTGTTGTAATTGTGATTATTTGCATCTCCTTCCATCCCCTTTTCTGTCTCAATACTTTTATCTTCTACCCTCATGTCTTGAAATGTGCAATACTTCTTACATGCACCAGGCAAAAATGAATGAAGTGCCCTGTGGGATGCAGGAATGAAATGTGTAGAATGAGTTGATTTCTATGTAGCTCCATATGCTGAGGACAGCCTGTGTGTCTTCCTGTATATGAACTCACTATCCTTTTCTATATAGCCTTGAGGTTTGTGTCTTTTTATAAGGCAATCCCTAAGAATCCAGGAGCTACCGTATCAACAAGAAGGTCTACCTATGGAGAGCTATGAACACTGAATATTCCCAAGAAAAGTTGTGGTCTTGTGGGCAAGGACTGGTCTGGGAGTCAGAAAGCCTAGTGTGTGCTTCGTGAGCCCACAGCAGAAGCAGGTTGCATTACAATTTCTGTGAGTTTTGAAAAGGGTGGTCTGGAAAGTGGGCCTTAGGGATGCCAATGCCCTTCTCTCTACAATATGTTGTATAATATGTGTGTTATATGTATATGATGCATGGTATATGATATAGTTTATGGTCATGATATGCCAAAATTGTGGGACAAAAAGTGCAACATAAAAGCCTTGTGGACACTAAATACACAAAAAATTATTATAAAATTCCCCACTCTGAATTCCTCGGTTTCTAGATGCTCCATAAATATAACCTTATCTCACTTCCATGGCCTTGTCACCTTTTAACATACTATACACATTGCCTGGAGCAGGATAAGGATCTCAGTCTGTTTTGTTTGCTGAGGATGTATCCCGAAGGCCCAGGCACATAGTAGGTAGTAGATGCTCATTATGGGTTGAATGAATGAACAGTCACAATGTTGATGAGACCTCATCCCATTGAAAGGGAAGACCAACCACAATTCTTCAAGCTCTAAAGGAAGAACTAAACTGTTGCAAAGAAAAAAAGGCTAGTTTCATTTAATATAAGTGTTTTGGACTAAACTGTGTTCCTCCAAAATTCATATGTTGAAGTCCACCCTCAGCACCTCAGAATGTCACTGCATTTGGACATAGAGCTGTTAAAGAGGTAAAATCAGGTCATCAGAGTGGGCTCTAATTCAGTATGACTGGGGTCCTGAGAAGAAGTGATTAGGACACAGACACACATGAAGGGAAGATCGTGTGAAGACACAGGGAGAAGACGGCCATCTACAAGCCAATGAGAAAGGCCTCAGAAGAAATCAAACCTGCTGACACCTTGATCTTGGACTTCTAGCCCCAGAATTGTGAGAAAATAATTTTCTGTTGTTTAAGCCTCTCAGTCTATGGTGCTTTGTTACAATAGCCCTACCAAACTCATATAATATGTAATAAATCAAGGCAATTATTTTGAAAGCTTGTAGCAAATATCCTTCACTACCTGGAATCATTCTCTCTTATTCAGGTTTTAAGACCCTGTTTTCCTTTTTGAGACACTTCTCCCCTCCCTATCCCTAGTCCCTGTGGCTCCAGGCTGGGCCAATCAGTGTATTCTATTCCCCTGGCCACAGTGATTTATTTGGGCATGGGTATGACCCAAGTCAGATCAATAAGATTCAGTTCTGGAATGATCTAGAAAACAGAAGCTGGTGGTCATCTTGCCACCATGAAGAAAGAGCCTGTCTAAGAAGAAACAGAGGAAAGCAGAGCCTAGCCATGCAGAGAAAAGGTTTGGGGCAAAAGATAACTCTTAATCAAAGCCCCACCTTGCAGAGCTGAGACTGGGGCTGCCCAGAGAAGATATAACACGAGCAATCTGGATTAGCTGAGGTTAGGGACAGGACACGTGTGGCCTCCGAAGTCCCTGCCAGTCTACAGCACTGGCTAAAAGCCACAAAGTATTTGGTTTCTTCTCCTCTGTTTCTGTCTTTCCTAATCACTTCTTATCAAAGGGCTGAGATTTTGTCCTTTAGGGTAATATGAAGGATCTGAGATCCTTCCATACCAAGCATTACTTTATTCCTGATCGCTTTCTTTTACTCTGTGGTCATTTATTTCCAGTTCTTTCAGCTCTGAGGGGGCACAAAGAATGAGTAGGAAGAGGACCCTAAGCCAGAGGGCTGTGGGATGAAAAGGAGAATCAATTTACGGGGCATGTATAGACCACCTCCCATGTGCCAGGTGCTGTGTTAGGTGGGGCAGGAAGGAGTATTGCAAAGATGGACAAATGACATCGTCACTACAAGACCCCTCAGCACCCCTAACTAGATATGAAGCTGAGCTTGGAGGATGGAAAACAAGATCTGACATCTGGAAGAGGGTTTGCAGTTGACTTCTAAATAGTTTACTCAAGAATCAGTCTTCTCTACAGTAGGAATATCACAGTGGTGAAACAGTGACAGTTATTTGAGTTACTATCAAGATAAAATGAATTATATTTGCCTGTTTTATGAGGTGGTTCAAGTTCAAGGTTATCCTTTCTCCTCTCTGTTCCTTGTCCCCTACCATCCAAACCAGATGCCCAACTGATTTGTCTCCAACGGCTGGCTATGATTACTGTCCTAATTTGTACTTTGTTCCTCTGCTACAAACTGCCTATTTTCTGTCCTTTCTGATAAAGCAGGAACTCTGAGGGACTTCTGAAGCTGTTTTTGTACCATGCAGAAGTGTATTAACTGGACTGCCTGTGTATGTGCCTATAAAACCCCTCGTCTTCTCAGTGTGAGATCACCTTCAGGAACGGCGTCATGTTGATGTGCACCTTGCGCGTGTAAAATTCTTTTCCGTTTGAACATATCAGCCCTTTATTTATGTGACTTTGAGGCTCTCCTGTCTTCTGAGCTGCTGCCTCCAAGGACTGCTGCGCTGCCTGTGAAGAGAAGCAGAAAGCCCGCCTTTCATAGGAATGATACATAGTGCGACCAGAGCTAGTCCGAATCCCCAAATATTTATAGAAAGTGGTTTTTCATTGTAGGAACACTAATAACAACTATTTTTACCTGGGAAGACACGGGGGACCCATATGTACACAGGATAATCTGAGACTGGTTATTAATTCACGCCTGGAGCTGGTGTAATGGGAAAAATGGAGAGAGGCATCTTACTATGTTCAGGGTTGTAATTACTTTATTTCATCCTCACAACAACCCTGTGAGGCAGGAATTGTTATTCCCATTTCACAGATGAGGAACTAGAAGCTCTGGGAGGTTAAGTAACTTGCCCAAAGCCACATAGTTGGTAAATGGCAGAGCTGAAGTCACCATTTTCCCAAGACTCCCTTTTTAATGAGATCTTTTTGATACATCTGTAGCTTTCGTGAATAGTTATCAAATCTGCCTTGCAGCAAATAAAGTTATAGCAAGGCTCCAGTTTATTTCCGAACTTAAAATGTGTTTGCTGTGTTAGGAAGAGTGATCTGAATAAATCTGGCAGAGAGGGAAGGAAGAATGGGCTCACAGAGGAGTCTGGGAGGCCCCAGGGGCTCTGCAATCTTCTGGGCCACACCTTCTCCTGTCACCACAGCACGCCGATGGTGTCATGTTTCAGTGCCCTGCAAAGCTGGATCTGAAGTTGCTTTGCAGCCCCGCCCCATATTGCAACATGGGTGATTGTTCCAAGATGCAAACTGGACAACACTCCTCTGCTCAAAACCTTCAAAGGCCCTTGCCCTCAGGATGAAGGCCAAACCGCCTAAAAGGTTTTCAAGACTCTTCCTGCCTGGCCCTGGACTGTGTCTCCTGCCTCAATTAGTCATTCAACAAATATTTATTGAGTGCCTTCTCTATGCCCAGCAGAGCAGATACGGCAGTGCAAGGAGCAGACAGAAGTCTCCGCCCTCATGAAAACTGCACATACATTCCACCGAGAGGGGGGAGATACTGAGCAAGTGGAACATAAGTTATGTCTGAAGGTGATTCGTGACATAGAGAAGAGTAAAACAGAGAGGGGAGTGAGGAGTGTCTGGGAATGGTGGTGGAGGTGCCATTTTAAGCAGGGTTGCCAGGGAAGGCCCCACAAGAAAGCAAAGTTTGAGCTCTGTAGAAGGTGAAGGAAGGTTCTGTGGGCTCTCTGAGGGAAGTATTTACCTCATTGTGGGAACCGCAAGTTCAAAGGGCTACTATCAACACTGACCTTTCAGTTCCTGGACAAGGCTATCAAACATTCCCTTCCTTCTCCTGGGAACACACTCCTCCCTTCTAATTCCTCCTCGTCCTTCAGGTCTGGCTCATCTGTGGTGCCCATGACATCCCAGAGCGCTCAGCGCTTCTCAGCTTTGTCCAAATGATGCTCAAGTGTGGGTAGCTACCTGTCCTCCCCAGTAGACTATAACCTTCATGAGAGCAGGAACCAGTCTGTCCCATTCCCTTGTAACAGCAGTGCCTGGCACAGGGTCTGGGAATGCATCCACACTTGATATATATGTGCAGAAAAAAAAGAATAATGATCGCATTGTGGACAAGCTACATGTCACGACCCAACTTGGTTCAAATGCAGAGGGCCAATGGAGACACCTTTACAGGAAGAATGTGCTGACCTCCAGAGGCCTGTCCTCTATGTAGCTCTGCCTCCTTATTCCCAAAGAGGAAAGTTGTTTCTCAGGGCTGGCTTATTGGGGTCACATATATTACGGTACTCTGAGCTCACCCTGGGTGTGGAGTTGTTCATTTCCATATTTTCTAGGAGACCAACTCTCGATGGCTGTCCCTCTGGGCTGTCATAAATGCTCCCTCCTATAACATTTATATTACTTTTAAGTATTAATGATGAATTAACAGTTGATGCTTCCCTTTAAGCAGACATCATTCCAGTGAATATCCACACCCTTTTCCTTTGTTTTGAAATGTGGCTAGAGATAAAGAGTTTTCTGGACAAATACATATCCAAATTATTTTTGTCATCTCAGCCATATATCTAATTAGCTTCTTGGGGTGAGACAACCCCTCCCAGTTTCCAGATCAAATGAAAGCGTTTAGTCCAAGCTGGAATCAGACAAAGCATTTCAAGCTTTCTGGCTTCCAAAATCATACCATGAATCACTGGGTGGAATAATAGAAATCAGACAATATTGATTTAAGGGAAATTTCTCTGTTACCTCCAAGAGGCAATTCTGTGTTAGGTTAGAGGACAAAAGGCCTAGCCAAGACCAGTTCCAACGGCTGGAATCACTTTAACTCCTCATGTGGGGTTCAGATGGAAGAGTGGGGAGTTGGGAGGCTTTGAGAAACGTCCCTCTGGGTCACTCGACCCATAAATCTTTTGATAAAACAATTCTCTTGACTGTGTGGCTCATCTCTCTAACATTTAGGGGCCATCAATTCTAGCTTAATGGAATGTTTTCAGTGAAGGCTCTATAGTCACTGGAATGTGAAGTGCTGTTTTCGCTTACTGTATTCAGGAGTTCTAACGAATAAGTGATAGTAAAGGGGCTTTGGGAGATGGGAAGACAGAAAAGATGAAATGTATAAAGAGGATGCTGAGAGGCAGTGAGAAGAGGAGAGGAAGTCAGAAAGTTAAAGCTAGGAAAGAAAGCCATGCGTTGGGGGTGCTTTTTCATTTATTCATTAAACTAATATTTATTGAGTGATATTGTATGTGTCAGACAAACAAACACAAAAGTATGCAAGATGATTTTAGGTAGTGCTAAATCTATGAAGACAATGAAATGGTGATGGAGGTTGATGGGGAGGAGGTGAGACTTGCCTTTGGGTCATCTGGGAAGACCTCTCTGCCAGGTGACATTTGAGCAGAGAGCTGGGTGACAATAAGGAGCTAGTCCTAAAAGGATCTATCTTTAGCAGTCAATGTATCTGATTATTCAGAGGTAAAACCAGGCAGGGATTCCTCGAAAAGGAAAGTAGAATCCCTGATATCTAGGCCTGTGCTGCCCCAGTCTTCTGGACTCCATCCCTGACCCTGTGAGGCACCCCTCTGTTTCCTGGGCCTTCATAATTGACACGTGGAGCTCTTGGGCTATTTTGAGAGCAAAGACTGCAGAATAAGTAGTGAACAGGAGTCAAAGTCTCTGAAGGTGTAGAACGGAGAAGAGAATACAAGGTTGGACAGAAGGGAATGAAGATGGGAGAAGTAGAAGAAAGCATAGATGCTGGAAGCTTTTTTGTTTCTTTTATGTGCACGCTTGAATGGGAATGATCACAAAACTGATGGAAGGGTGAAATGTTTAGCAGAAAATCAAAAACCATCCTTCACCTATATTGTACTGTAAATACTTTAATATTTTTATGTTCTGCTAAAACCACCTGAAAGCCTTTCTCTTTAGTAAATGAAACAATAAAGATTAATGAGTTAATTTGGTAAAGCTGATTTGAATTGCACAGAAGGTGTTGTGTAAGTTCTTGGCATTTAAAACCGTATCTGACATTTAAAGGGAGATGACTGTTAATGAATTCAAGAGCTAATCTTATACTCTGACAGACTGAGCCATGGAAAATCCAGGATTATTATCGTGCTGTAAACATAATGTGATTCAGTTGAAAGCCAGAACAGAAGAGAGCTATCATCTGTATACAAATATCCACATGCACATGTATATAATGTAGCCAAACTTACAGAGGACATCATTAAATTAAACAAATATCATTTCCTTTCTTACTCTTGGGTTATAATAACTGAGCTACAAACTCAAGAAGAACGGCTTCTCCTCAACAATTTTTCCTCCTTTCAATTTGTGTATTTTTAAAGGTTACTAACCATGGGTTGGCTCTAGTCACTGGGATATCGAACCGTAAGAAGGAAAGGAGATCCTAAACCCAGGCAGCTAGATGTCTAACCATGGGTTCCACAGAGCGACCAAAGATACGGATCTGTCCTACAGGAGTCTCTCAGGCCCTCCTCTTCACTTCTCTCGCTTCTTTCTAATTGGGGTTCCCCATCTCTGTAGCTATGGCATAATGGCTTTAAGAAGAGCTATTGTCTCATTAAGGAGGCCGCAACCCTCTCACTGTCTAGCTGCCTCCCACGCAGCTCACAACTTCATTCTGCCTGAGAGCAAACCGCCAAGAGTCTCTGGGAACCTGTGGGCAAGCTGCGCTGGAGGAAGAAAACAGAAGGAAGGAGGGCCTTTGCAGTCAGGATCTGAAATGTGCTGGGGCACACACCCCACCATTATCTTAATGCATGGAGAGCAGGGGCGGGAGGCCTTTGTTGAAAGCCTTATGTGGTCTATCAAGTTGTCACATCAAACCTCTGTGCACACAGGGCATTTGTCCTCCTCCTGTGAGCAAACAAAAGGAAAAGAGTCAGTCTCTCCTTTGGACCACTAAGCCCCCTACTTGGCTGAGAGTCCGTCCCTCTACTTCCTTGGGTGGATGACAGGGGCGGGGGTGTGGGGGGGCGCTCTGAATCCCAGTGGAGATGGATAGATCTGAGAGATTTAGTTGCTGGGAGTTGGAGGTGGGGGGAAGGAGGCCTGAGATTCTGAGCTTTCCTCTGGCCACATCCCCTGCTGGGTGGTGGGGACCAAATCCTGGAAAGGGCCCCTCCTGCCAGGAGCAATGGGCTGAAAGGCTTGGGGATCTTCCCTGTGCTTGGCCTTCTCAGGCCATTATATCATGCCCATGGCAGCCTGTGGGACTAAAAGTGGGCAGTAGGAATGGGGACATAGGTGGGCCTGAGAGGGACATAGAACTCTGCTGGACTTCCTACCACTGGGCTGCCAGGAGGGATCTGAGTGGACTAGGGGCTTCTTATATTCTATCAGCTTGGGGTGGGGGGACCCAGTTTGTGCAAGGCTGGCCACCCTGGCCACTCCCCGGTTCCACTATGAGACCTTGTCTCTATCTAGGTTTCCCTGGCCCAGAGGAGCAGGAGACCTCTAGTCAGGAGGTCAGATGAACATCAGGCTCTCAATTCAAAAACCTGGCCTGTCTGCATGCTTCTTCATGAGGAGAAAAAGGGACCCCAAGCCACAGCATGGTTCCACCCAGCACAAGGCTGCCCAGTCACCAGAGTTCATCATGCTCCTCTTAACCACCTGACATCCTGGCCTACTTTTTGTCTTCTGACAGCAATTTGGTGCTAGTGAAATGGGCTGAGTGGACAGTTTTAGGAGGGCTCCACAGGAGGCCTGGTGGAGATAGTTTGTTTGGAAGCCAGAGAAGAGACTTCTTGCTCCTCCCTGTCACGAATAGGTCTCCATCCACTTTTTACCCTCAATTCTTTGGAAGGAGATTTTACATCCTCCTGAGTGTTAGTAAATTAGTGTAATAGCTAGCAAATACTGGGCCAGCAAGAGGAACACTGCAATCTCCAGTCTTAGCTTTTGTGAGGGACTCATTTGGTGACTTTTGCCAAGTCATTCAGCTTTCCGTGCCTCAGTTTCCTTACCTCGCTGTTCTCCTCAGGGAATGATTGAAACCTAGGACACTTGAATTCCAGGGCTCCTACTATCTGGAAATAAGTCTTATCTGTGAATTCTAATTGATATTGTTCTAAATTTAATTAGGTGCTTTGTTGACACAACAGAATCATTGTTTCTCTGGCTTAGCAGGAGCTGGAGGAGAAAAATTTTAAGCCAAAATAGTGATCTATTCTGCCTCAGGGGAGGCAGAAACTAGCTTTTTCTGTGAGGGGGAGTCTGGCTCTATCCAGGCTGGAATTTTCCCTGTGTTTGAGAGATGATGCACCCTATTTTAGACTGGGAGATGGGAGATTGGGGCGCAGGGAGGGAAATCTGAACAAGTCCCTAGTTCCTTCTAACCCCAAACTTTAACCCCAAATTGTGGGACTTCCTCGTTATGTTGGCTCTGACGTGATTTTTCGAATCTCACAACTGAGAGATAGGGGATCTCAACTTGCAAACTGATTCCACTATAAAAAGGTCATTTAAAATCAGTTGATTTTCACTAAAAAAAGAAATGTTACCCATGATATTTTGATTCCCACACTGGCCCATAAAACCTTATCTAACCCATAATTTAGTCGGGCTAAGGAGTTGAACTAGCCCTGGTAATGTGGGGACGGCAGGGCTGGACAAAGGAAAGATATCCTTTCCTTTTCTTTTCTGCCCCCTCCCCCACACTGGGCCCTGCTGTCCTCTGACCTCTAAGTTTTCCTCAGCAGCAAAGGTCTGTGGGGGTTGGGGCCCTCCTGGATACAGTGCATCCAGTTCCAAAAGTCCCTGCTTCTCCTCCCCACTCACTGGCCTTCAGCTATGCTCCCTTAGGTGCAGGGCAGAAAACTGATTAAAAAAACCTTTACAGTGAGATATGATAAACCCAAAGGAATCACTACTAGGCAGAATTGTATGCAGTGAAACAAACAGCATGGAGGATAATGGGGGCTGGGGGTAGGGATGGGGGGCGGGGAACAGTTTGTGGATTGACTCATAGTCCTGCCTTTCCAACTTCTCTTTTTCCATATCTGAACCCTTAGATTGTATTTATAATGTCTTTCAAGGCAGAGGCTGGAGGAACAGAATAATAATTGCTATTATAATTTATTGGGATTACTTAGTGACAGACATTGTGCTAGTCCCTTTCCATATGTTGTTTCATCTAATCCTTGTTGTGACCCCATGAGGGAACTATTATTGTCCCTTACAGATGAGGAGGTTGAGCCTCAGAGCCGTTAGATAACCCGCCTGCACCCACAGGGGCAGTACGGAAGAAGCTGGGGTCTCAATGCAGCTTTGTGGGGTTCCCAGACCAGGAGGCCTCTTTGTTAGTACAGGCCACGTGTTGAGCGGGGCTCTGTCTGTGGTGACATTTGTTTCCTCATCTGCAAAACGGGGATAATAACTACTTCATAGGGATGCTGTAAAGGTTAAAGGAGATAATCCTACACCTTTCACAGAGTTAACCTCAAAAACACTGGCTGTTATTACCATTTAAAAAGTCCCTCTCAAGACAATGGGAGGTAACTGTTGAAGCTCATGATAGGTATGTGGAAATTCATTATACTAGTCTCTCTACTTTTGCATGTGTTTGAAATTTTCCATAATAAAAGTACAAAAGAAAAAAAGAAAAAAATTAATTAGGCACATATCAGGTGTCTGGTTGGATCCAGTAGCCAAACATTCAATAAACACAGACTTACTAGAATAAATAATAGCTTAACTAAAAATTCAACAAATAAAAGCCTTGATTTTGTAATTAAAAAGAAATCCCTCTCTGTAAGTTATCCTTAAATTGTCAGTGAAGTTTTTGGGCTGACAAAGTAATCCTGTGGGTAAGGTGGAAGTAAAAGATGAAGTTTGCTTAGATTTAAAAACAAAAAACAAAAAAAAACCTTTGCAAAGTTTTACAATCAAAGCTATTTACAAAACAAGAGAGAGAGAGGAAGGGAGAGGGAGAGAGAAGGAGACTAGCACTCAGGGAAATGCTGTGCCTGGCCTTTAGGAAGGAGAAACAGGGTGGTAAGTAAAGCATACTTCTCCCATGGGGAAACAAATGCAGTTAATTCTCTTAAGGACCAGTGCTAGGCTCAATCTTACTTGTCAGCCTCAAAAAGATCTCAAAGAAGGATGCCTAATGACAACTGCAGTCTGCACACAACCCGAAGTTTTTCCAGAGAGTGAGATACCAAATTGCAGCAACCAACAGCAGGAAGTATCTGGAGATTGTGTGACTGTTGGAGAAATGTCAGCTGAACTTCCCTATCATTATCACTGGAAATAAAGCAAGCACAATCTCCAAATCCAATTTAGAAGATTAGGGACTTTTGCTATCCAGAACAGGGACCTGAAGGTCAACAAAAGATTTATCATCTCCCCCGACCCCTATAGCTACCATGTGCCAGGAACTGTGCTAAATGCTAACCACATGGCATACAAAGGTGAATAGACAGTTTAGGAAAACCGTGTCTGTAAAGAGTGGTAACTTGTTCTTTTAGATAACAGTCAAAAAGTTCAACAGAAGGTAGGGAATAGCTCAGAAGGACACTGAAACAGAAGGCTATTTTTATACCTTTGTCAAAAACTTAGCGTGTCTACAGGTGTGTGTGCGGTTTTTCTTTGTCCTGAAGGAGGAAGGCAGGAAGGCTGGAAGGCGATATGAACACCATCTGTGAAACCACCAAGGAAACAGATGGGTAAACACAGATTTATTCAACCTAAATCCCAGTGTGTTAGAATTACAGGCTACTCTTTGAAATCCCAAAGAGGCAAAATTAGGACACACGAGATCAAATATGAATTTATACTGTTGTAAACTCATGAAACCTGAGGTCAGGAGATAATCTGGGTCAAAATAGAAGTGGCTTTGTGAAATGAGAAAAAGGGACCTAAGTCCAGTTTAACAGGATTTTTAGGACACTACCAGAGTTCTAATCCCTACAAAGCAAAAAAACAAAGTCTGAGATAAAGCATGTGGGAAAGAATGTTTGCTCTCTCTAACAGAGAGAAAACTGACAATGTGAACACTGGTGAGATGGTTTCCTTCTTAGATTAAACAAAGAGATGCAACAATTCTTGGGAAATCTAATTAGGGTTTGAGCTTGTTCTTTGATACTCTTTAGACAACCTCTCTGCTCTGACAGCTGTATAAAAGCAGTGGGTTCAGGGCCCCTCCTGTCCCAGCATTACATAGATGGGTCTGGATGGACAAGAGAGTTTCAGACCTTGAGATCCGAACTTTACAGAAAAAGAGGCAAGTTCATTGGTCCCCAAGGTCTAGGGTCAGAGGGACAAAACGCTGAAAGGGACCGAGATCCTTAAAAAGAGAATTCTGATAGCCCTATCCAACAATCTAATAAAAACCTCACTAATGTTAAATAACTTTAACTAACGATAGTTACAGAATAATGGCGCTATGGTGTGGTGCCTTGTTTAGCTTTCTGTGTCCTTGTTTACTGTGACCTCTAGATCATTTTAAGCCTGACTTAAAACCAGGTACCCTCATGATTTATTTTTCTTTCTTACAGGGAGAATTTTGAAAAAAAAAAAGAAAAACCAGGAAGACAGTTAATAAAAACAAAAAATCTCAACCTAACACATCCCCTAATTTTAAATTAGCGTGACTACACATTTTTGAATGCGTTATTTGCAAGTCTTTTCTTTAAAGATAACTTTTTTATGGATATATTACAGCAGTCATGATTGACATCACTTTGATTTTCACTTTTAAAATTAAATTGGTGGTTCTCAAGTGGTGGTGATTTTGTCCTCCGGGGAACATGTGGCAAGGTCTGGAGACCTTTTTTGATTGTCACACCTGGGGGTAGGTAGGGTGTGCCACTGGCATGTAGTGGCTAGAGGCTAGGGATGCTGCTCAATAACCTACAATGCACAGGAAAACCGCATACAACAAAGAATTTCTGGCCCCGAGTGGTGTTGAGGTTGAGAAACTCTGTGTTATATCTTTAGTATTAAGTTGCAATTTCTAGTCTGAAGAAGCATTTTTTTTAATGCCTGAATAAAACCCTTCACTAATAGGGATCTGTCACAATTAACTTGTCATCTCTCCAATGTTGGACTATTATGCTGTTTCCAAGTTTTCTCTATTATAGATAATGCCGCAAGAGACATCTTCATTTATTTTTTTTTTCTTGCTGAATTATTTCCTTAGGATAAATTCCCAGAAGTCAGAAACACTGAATCAGTGGGTAGGGATATTTTTTTCATGTTTCACAAGTCATAGTGCCATTTTGCTTTACCAATGGATTGAAGCACATTACCATCCACCAGAAGTGTGCAAATTTTACCAAAGCCTTGGCAGTACTGAGTATTACCTTTTAAAAAAGTGAGAGGAGACATACATCTCAAAAATTCTGCCTCCAGTTTGCCTCAATTTGCATTTTAATTCTACTCAGGAGGAATAGTTTTCCATACTTGCTTTCTATTACTACTACTTTTTTATCTGAATTGTTTGTCTTTTGCTTATTTCTCTAACTGGTTCTCAACATTTTTCTTTTAAAATTGAATGTGATCTTCACTGAGTATAGATAATAATGCTGCTTTAGTTAATGCAATTATTTTGAAACTTCTTTAAAAAAGTTTTACTTTCATCCCCTCCCCCCAGCATAGATATGTTAATGTTCCCTCCTAGAATTTTCATTTACAATTTTAATACTCTTTTTAGGTGCTGGTCACCTCACCCAGGCTGCAGCCTCTACACAGAGAGGCCCTGGGGAAGAGGAAAAGCTTCTCTAGTGATTGATGTCAGCCAGCCAGGTAAGAACACTACTTGGTCTCTGACGATATCCCGGGAACGAATTTCCCTTAATCAAATGAAAAGCCTTAGGAGGAGCCACAAGGCAGAAAGGAAACTAAATGTGAAGGAGAATATCACATTCGGTGAGGAGTTTGAAGGCCTCGCATTTAAGAAGGGCACCATACCTTTAGGACTTCAGAACTGACAATGCTCCCTATGTAGCTATTATTAATATGCAAAAAATGCCTTATAAATACTTGATTCTGCTCACAGTGGGGAGGCGGTTCATTTGAAAGAGGAAATGGGAGCTTGGAGTTGAAACACGTCTGCCTGTCTCCTTTTCCTTTTTTCATTGCTCTTTTCATCTCCACATTTTCCCTTGTAGTTTTCTTTCCCCTTTATCCCCGACTTAACCCCCTCCTCTGACTCCTAGGAAGTGCTTGATAACAGTTGCTACTCTCATTTTTATTTATGGATTTATCTCCGAGGCCCTGATCCTCGGCCAGGTGTGGAAGGGGTGTCTCAGGAGCTGGTCCTAGGACTTGCCATCCTGTGTGTTGGAGACAGGAGCCCTACATCATCCCGTTCCCTTTCTCAGCGCAGACACCATAGGGAAACGCACAGCCGAGGTGTTCAAATCCAACCAGTAGGGGGCACCCGGAGGCAGCCTCCAGGACCCAGAGCATCCCTGAATCTAATCACGTCTGCAAGGCACCCTCGGGGCGTTCTCTCTTACACACCTCTCAGGAATTATTTTCCAAATCTAGGCCTGTGCCCTCTCCTTAAAAGATGGTGACGCCAAAATATCCCAGATATTTGGGTTTTTGTTCTCTCCTAGCAGCTGGTAAAAAAAAAAAAAGCAAAACCATTTTATGTGACTGAACTCCTAATATGGGGAGGGTGAGTCAGTGGGGAATTAACGGAAAGGAAGAGCAGAAACTGCTGATGCTGATTAAGATCAAGTTTATGTGATATCCTAGCCTTCTTTAGAGTGGAAAGGTGACAATGAGAGGAACCCACTGGATTTGTCAGTGGCCCATAGAGGTACGTAACTGAAATCTGCTGGGCAGAAATTTGTTTCTAAATCCTTTCCAGATGCTGAATAGTAAACTTGAAATTAGTCATTTACATGAAGTAGGCTGAGGAAGTAGTTAAAATTGAAGTCAGTGATTAATCTAATAAAGGGCCATTAACCTCCAAAAGTAAGGGGTAGGGAAGATACCCCCTCCCCCAACCCACCTCCATTTTCTCTGTGTGTAGGGGCTGGGGGACTCCCTAGACTTTTTCTTAAATGGCTTTCCTTTTGGGGGCTACTACTAAAGGAAATAAGACTACTGTGGCTTGAACAAGCCAACTGGTTCTGGTGGGAACGACCCCTGTCCTTTCACAAAGGAGGCATGTGAAGTTCTCAGAGCAGGCTGCTTTGCCACAGCCTCTAGGGTGAGAGATTAAGACCCCCGGTCTGGTGTCCCTCTTTCTGACTGCAGGGTTAACAATTCAGTCTAGGGCTTCATTTGACGGGACTGAGACACTCTTTCATCGCAGGTGATGTTAGTTCTCCTGAAATGCAGCTACGGGGCTGTGTGAATTTGGAGTGTGTTTACGGTATGTGAGGTATTTGCAAGGCCTTTGGAGTTCTGGAATTATCAAAATATAGCACATTATATTTTCCATAGTTACAGACTATTAAAAAAGAAGAGCTTCTAGATCCTTTATAAAGAGTGTCTCCAAAATGGGAATGTAAAAAAACAAAAACAAGAGAAAACTGCAAATGTTGGTTCTGTTGTTCCTCAGTAGCGGGAAGGGATGGCTTGGCTCTGCTTTACCTCAGCAGAGGCCTGACCCAGCCTGGGTTTCTAACCGTGAAAGTTCAGATCCTTCCACAGAACCCAGCTAGTCCCACAGATGAAAACAAAACTACTTTTATTATTATTGTTTTTTAATGAGTGGGAGGGAAGAGGAGAAAGCCAGACTGTGGCAGGAAGTCAGAGATAAGAGAGAAAGAGAGATCAAGCCCCCTCTCTCCCCCAGGCTGTCGCACAGCAGGGAGGGACCTGAGTGTGCGGGGGAGCTGCGCTGCTTCTACTTCAGGTTCAGGTTCACTGAAAACCCGGGTGCAGCTGCAGGAATTCCCTAGTTGTCTCTCCAGAGAGAATTGGAAGATAGTCCCAGCCTCAGAGCTTCAAGTGAAGGAACAAAATTATAAATATTTGTGAACACATGCCTTTGAATCACTAATAGATATTCCTAACCCATCCAGACAAAGCATTTTTCTCCTTTTTTAAGGTACTCTTGCATTTTTTTCCTTGATAGCTATTTTTTTTTTTTCTCCTCATTAGGAATGAGAATTGGAGTAGAAAAAAATGGGCCCATTGCCACAAAGTCATAGTGGCTACAGCCTCAATGGATGATTCTTTTCTGTGTTCCTTGTTCCCTTTTTGACTTTGCAGAAATGAGGGAAAAGCCTACGCAGCTTATTCATGAACATGAAGAGCCAGACAAAACATTCCATGTCTATGAGTTAAGGGACCTCTGTGATTTTATAGTTCATTTGTCTCACTTTACTGATGAAGCAAATGAGGCCCAGAGAGGTAAAGAATTTCATCCAGGGTCACACAGCAAGCCAGGATAAGAACCCAAAAGTTCTGTCTCAGTTTCCTGCTCATTTCAAGTCAATACTGTACCTGTTTCTCTGGCTTTTGAGTCAAAGGTGAGGTTTCATTAAGATTCTTGTGAAGATTGGTTCCAGATTCAGTGTTTGCTATGGTAGAAATTAGAAAAGAATCAGGGTTGTCAGATTTAGGTCTCATGAATTTTTATATGTCCCATTTATATACACACCTAATTCATATATGTAAGATTGTAAACATGCATGCATACGCACCTATAGCATTCATATTTACCCATCAAATAATAACTGTAACTTCTGTAGGCACAGTCTAAGAACCATGTCACATGTAGTGTTAAGACCTTATATTCAAATTTCTATTCTCTTGTTTTGACTGATCTTTAAGAGAACAAAATTAGATCTTTGTGCTAGTAAGATTCAGATACAGCTGAAATTAAAAAGGAAATACTGATGGAAAAAAATCTGCTGATGCTGTGGAGTATAAATTTTGTATGATGGTACTTCACAGATCAGGAAAATGCTCCTGCAACCTTCCAGACAGACAGATCAGAGACTTCCCTTTTCCCTCACAATGTGCAGGGGCAACAGGAGAGGTGAGAACATGACACTAGAGTGGGGCTGGTGGGAGGGGACCGAGGGAAATCACAGGGCTCCCCATGAAGCAGGGCCGACCAGACACTGGCATGATGTTGGCGTGTAACCCACAAGACCCTCCTCCACCGTTGTGCTACCTCAGCTCCTCACAAGTGTAGAAACTGAGGCTCGGAAGGTAAAGTAACCCACCCAAGGTTGTGTAACTCGGGAGGTTTTGAGTAAGGATTTGAGCCCAAGACTGCCTGACTCAAACCCCAAGCTGCAAAAGGATAGGATTTATTTTGTTTTTCTTTTATTCCCCTAAGAACATAAATTTAAAGTTTATAAAAGATTTTCTATTTGAGGGACAGATTTAGCCAGGCACATGGCTGCTGTGACAAAGGATTGAGCTTCTTGTGTGGGATGAGTGTCCAACAAAAAGTTCTTTCCAGCTTGCTACTCATAAGTAGCTCTTTTAAGAATCTATGGCCATATGTGACTCTGCATCTTTGTCTCTTTGACCTGAAGCCTCTAGTCAGTCCTTGTGGGCTGACCTTTCCTTTTCTGTTGTTTCTCAGCTGTCCTCCTCTGTCTTGTTTGAAAATGGCTTCTGCACAGACTTAAAACATTTTTAAATTGAAAACAGCTGGGGAAACTGAGGCTCAGCAAGTGATTCCGTGTGATTGGCTCAAGGCCATACCTTGAAATAGCACAAGACCGGATCTCCTGACTTAGCATCTTGTACTTTCCCTCCACGTCACACTGCCTCCTGTTAGCCTCACTTGAGCTTGCCACATCCCAGCTGCTTGGCCTCTGGACAAATCCAGCCCAGCAGAATTGTGTAGTGATGAGGTTCACTTCATTGTGGCTTGAAAGGAACCATGGGTCTCTTAGAAGTGAAACTTATAAATTCTAACGCATAAGGAAAGTTCTTGCAACACCACCAGAAAGAATCAGTCAGCCAGAGTTCAAGAAATGTAAACACATTTTTAGATAGGAGGCTGAAAAATCGCTTAAGACTTCTCCATCTTGTGGGTCAAGACCCTGGTAATTTACTGAGGTCTAAGCTGTCAAGGAGGAGACACAACTCAAACTGCATTCCTGGGAGATAAAGCAATGGGGGTGGTAAAACTTCCTCTCTGAACAATGT
The DNA here is from genome assembly GCA_007922815.1 of Macrotus californicus. Classification (NCBI taxonomy): domain Eukaryota; kingdom Metazoa; phylum Chordata; class Mammalia; order Chiroptera; family Phyllostomidae; genus Macrotus; species Macrotus californicus. Next base: position 109,459 of record VMDR010000908.1, on the reverse strand, counting down.
GGGAAGATCTGCCCCTGTTATCATGCCTAAGAAACTGACTAACCCATTGACCAACTCAGACAACCGGCTGTGAACACAGAACCCGGTTGTTTTCATCATTCCGGAGGTGATGTGTGCAAGCACAAATACAAGCTGCACCCCCTCCAGGCCTGCCTGAAACTGGGAACTCAGATCTTTCTGTGACGAATATTTCTGCCACTAAAGACATAAACAGAAAACACATTCCTTCCTTGGCTGCCCACCATCAGGCCCGTGCAGATTTTCAATTCCTAGCATTAATCTAACCACAGGCTTTTAGCAAGGAGATAGCCTTCCCAGCAGATAACCAGGCAGTTTCAGAGATGACCCTTACTAGATGGGGGCTCCTCCCAAGCCTCTTCTGCCTTCTTCAAATCATGGGATCCTTCACCAAACACTCACAACTTGAAGAGCAGGAAAGAGCATCTGATTCTAGCCTGGAATAAGATGCCTTAAAATTTCCTCCTGTTTAAACCTATGTTGATTATGTGTAATTGCCAAGCTGCTGTTGCTCATTGTTTTAGATAAAGATGAAAGACAGTCATATTTACTCCCGCTGTTTCAGAACACTTATTTCCCTTGGTGTGGGATGCTCTGGTGGGCCCTATCTCTTATCAGAATGGTGACTGAACTCCCTAAAGTCACCTTATCAGGCAAAGTGGGCCACCTGACTCCTTCATAGATGTGTCCCAGGGCTTGGGGAAGAAGTTCAGACCCACAGGCTCTAACGTGGCCAAACATCCTGTTGTCACAAGGGCAGGAGCTTTTGGAGGTGCTGGCAGGAGCCTCTTGAAATTTGTTCAAGGCCTTGTCCCACGCATACCATTTCTGAGGCATGAGTAGCCTTTGATTGTTAGTATGCTGTCATGGAGCTTCCCCCACAACCTTTAGTGGTTCATCGTTGAGGAGGGCATCTATTCATTGCCATCAGACCTCAGAAAGCACTTTTGCCCTCTCACAGCTTAGCACGTGGACTTACAGCAGGAACCAATAGGAGAAGGCCTAAAAGTCAGCCTTTGTACCTTCATGGCTTTGTATTTTTGGTCAAAAATGGAAGATGCAAAGGCAAATTCCAACTTATTAAAAAAATTATTCCCAGTATAAACTAAACCATAAAAGGAAGGATAATTCTTGTCCCTTTATATAGCCCTGCTGACCTTTCCTTAAGAATGATATCTAAAAATATGCATTTTATATGATATGATTCAAGATGCCTATGACCTATACAGTGTTTATTGTGTTACAATAAATCTCAAGTCTGCTTGTTTAATGTAGGAGATCCAAGATGGCCTTTTGGTATTGTCATTATCAAATTCTTGGGACAAGATTTAAGACCTTGTTACTGCTGTATGTTTTCTCTTTAAATCTTCCTGGGTGATGAGGAGGGTGAGATGGGCATATCAAATCGTCGTTCAAGAACTGAGCAAGTCCGCAGGCGAAAGACATACCCCAGGGACCTGTATTAAAGGAGCCAAGTAGATGGATCTAGAAGATATGAGTCAGTCTGAATTTAAATATGAAATGCCTAGTAAATGCAAGGGCAATATTTTTCTTCCATTTTGGCATAACAGCTCTTTTACTTGCTTAAGTCTTCTTAGACCAAGGTTAGCTCAGTCTCAAGGGTCTGGCTTTAGCTTTGGGAACGCCAACTTCTCTCAAAAGTTCATAAATAATTTTTTTATGAAGAGGTTCAATGGTACATGGCAGTTTACCAAGACCAAAATGGAAGGCAAGATAGATGATAGAATTTAAATTCGACTTGTGCAGCAACAATAAAAAAAGCACTACATGAGAAACCCTCCAATCAAGACACATCATAAGATTAATAAAGTTTTCCCTGGCTGGTGTCGCTTAGTTTGGTTGAGCATCCTCCCATAAACTGAAAGGTTGCAGGTTCAATTCCCAGTCAGGGCACATGCCTCGGTTGCAGGTTTGGTCACTGGTCGGGGCGTATATGAGGGGCAACCTTGATCGATGTTTTCCTCTCATATCAATGTTTCTCCCCCTCTCTTTCTCCCTCCTTTCTATCTAAAATCAATAAGCATGTCCTCGAGTGAGGATTAAAACAACAACAACAACAATGACAACAATAACAAAACATTAAGAAAAAGATTAATAAGGATACCTGTGGTGGAAGACTATGGAAGAAGGGAATTCAAAATGAGGTTGAAGGTAGAACTACATACAAAGCAGTCAACCCATTCAATTCACATGGTGGTCTTAACTCTGCAGAAAATATTGTTCTTGGTGGCTTGCTCTCAAACAAGTATAGACATCTGGTCTCCTAGCCTCTAGTCTTAACCCCTTCAATCCATTCTATACATAGCTAGGAGAATCATTTCTCTAATGTGAAAGTTTGGCTGCCCTGGCCATTGTGGCTCAGTTGGTTGGGCATTGTCCCGCAAAGTGAAAGGTCACTGGTTTAATTCTGGTTCAGGACATGTGCCTGGGTTCCAGGTTTGGTTTCTGGTCAAGGCGCGGATGAGAGGCAGGCAATCAATGTTTTTCTCATGCGTTGATGTTTCTCTCCTATTTTTCCTTTCCTCCCCCTCTCTCTAAAAATAAATAAATAAAAATCTTTAAAATAAAATAAAAATCTGGTTATGCCAATTCCTGTGTAAACAGGATCTCACAGCCTTTGGGATAAACCCCATAGTTGCTGTCTATGGCCCTTTATAATTTAGCTCTTGCCTACCCTTCCTGCTGCATTTCTCACCACTGCCTCCCCTACATGTGCCCTGGTATCCAGGCATCATAAGCTGCTCACAATTCTCCCATGCTGTCATTTTTTCTAACTGTCATATGGTCTCTTTCCCTGGAGTCTCTTTGATCTTTTCCACTTGGCTAGTTCCTACATATATCCTTAGAAACTCAGCATAAGTGTCCTCTCTTTCCAAAAGCCTCAATGTCCTGGTTAAGGTAGACAGTGCTCATTCATAGCTCAGAGTACTCTAAGCACACTCCACTATGTTAAGCCATGGACTTTTACCTCTCAACTGTATTCTTGTGCCTAGCACTGTGTTTGTTTGGCATTAGCAGATGGTCAATTAGTGTTTGTTGAACGAATGTACGAATGAATGAATGAATGAATAAGCAATCTTTATATCCTCTGTAAAACAGAATCATTAATTCTTTCTATTGGACATGTTCTGATGCTGGTGTCTTCATTAATTTTCAAATGAGGAATTGTAGAGAACTAAGACAGTAGCAAGTAAAAACCCTTAGGTCACAGGGAGATGTGTCAAAGAAGTAAGAGAGAAACTAGAAGGGAAAAAAAATCCTTAGGAAAAGCCTCATGCTTTATGGTTTTTTTGATGAGAAGATAATAAATGTCTGAAGGGTGAGAAAACAGAAAACAGTATTTGTGAATTATTAGTCAATGAAAATTATACTTTTTGATCACTTGACAGAGCTAAAATTAATATACTGAACCCTTTTACAGATTGAGAAATATAAATGACACACATACACATCGACATCTCGAAATCCATACCAGCCTTAAAATGCATTGTACTAAGCACTACTTCGCTGCTTGAGCAAGGCTCCGACCCCTCATGCGTATCATACATTCAGTGAACAGCAGATCTTGGCTCCTTGGGGAGGGACACATCCAAGAATTTCAAGAATCATTCAATTTGTGAATACCCCTAGTATATCATATTCCCAATAAAACTAAAGTACAAGTGAAAAAAAGAAAGGGAGTTCTTTAGACTCTTGGTGAGTCTATCAATGAATCTATGAATCAATGAGTGTATAAACAAAGGATTAGAGTAATTTACAAAACTATTTTTTGGCAGAGAATCATCAGATTGTTAGATTGCGGCACTTTCTCCTATTTCTGTCACTAGCCCCAGCAGTTGACCTCCTTCTAAGGGCCATTTAAAAAAACCACACACACACACACACACACACACACACACACACACACACACACAAATAGTCTTTTAACTTCTTTATTTTTTCAGACTTTATTTATTTATTTTTAGAGAGAGGAGAAGGAAGGGAGAAAGAGAGGGAGAGAAACATTGATTGGTTGCCTGTCAGGGGACTGAACCTGCACCCCAGGCATGCGTCCTGACCAGGAATTGAACTAGTGACCTTTACTTGGTGGGATGACACCCAAACAACTGAGTCACACCGGCTGGCTGGGGCTAAATCAATGTTACCTTTTAAAAAGTAACTTCACAAAAGCAATTGCAGATATGACAATAAATATAGACCACAACACTGAGATGTGGTGCTAGGGGGTTGGGTAGGTGCACTCACTAGCTTAGTGGTGGTCTTCTATCTCCCATCCTCATTGGTATCTGTGACTTCATGCTTCTGCAAAATGACATATTGTATGTGTCTCTGACTTCTGAAGTCTTTTACAAATAGTTGAAACTGATCTTCAAGTCCACAAATACCCAAAGTCAACCATCTATAAGATTTTTTAGAACCCTATCATTTTATCTGAAAATGTGTATTAAAACCAAATGACCAAAAATACCTCCAAAAAACAAAACCAAAAAAAAAAAACCCCAAACCAAAAAGTTGTAAAGACTCTATATAGGTGATTCCGTTGACTAGATATTTTAAATTGCCTTTTGAACTCAATTCTAGAGAATATCGAGTATTTTCAGATTAGTATTATATTCATTTTCCTAAAAACAAATGGGGAATGTTAAACACAAAGAGATGTAAGCGTTTTTCATTAAGGCCACTGAGCAAATCAAGGGAACAAATAAGTTTCCTATATTCTAAGCCCTGAAAGAGGAACTCTGTGCTTATAAAGGGGGTCCCATTGGAATACATTTTCCTGCAGAGGCTGTGTTCTGCATGGTGGTGAGACTCCCAAGTCATCCTTTAAAAGGCCTTTTTAACTCATATTATAGCTGAACTCTTTTATTACTCAAATACATATGAAACACCTACAGTCAGTGAGTGCCAGCAGCATTCTGCCAGGTACCAGTGGTACTAGTGGGTCCCTGCCCTTGAAGAGCTTGCAGTCTAATGGAGAGAAAAGCCTAGTTAGTAGACAGTTCAGTAAGAGAAGCTGTGATGGGGTAAGTACTGGGTGCAGTGTGAGCAGGTGGAAGAGGCCTGCCACCCAACTGATGGAGAGGATTGGGTGGGGGGCACAGGACATTGTGAGGAAAGGTGACTTGAGAACTAATTGGGAACTGAATGATTAGAAGGAGTTGACTAAGAAAAAGTAAAAGCTGGGGATAACAAAGTAGAATGGAGGTCGCCGGAGGATGGGGGAGAATAGGGAGTTGTTATTTCATGGGTATAGAGTTTCAGTTTTGCAAGATGAAAAGAATTTTGGAGATGGGCTTCACCTAATGTGAATGTATTTAACACCACTGAACTGTACCCTTAAAAATGGTTAAGTTGGCAAATTTTATGTTATGTGTATTTTACCACAGTGTTAAAAAATGTCGGGGGATAGGAAATGAGAAATTGTGCTTCAGGCAGAGAGAACAGTATTTTCAAAAACTTGGAAATAAGAAAGATTTGCATGGGCCTAAGGTCTTTTAGTTACTAGGAATAAAGAAGAGAAGGAATTAAAGTTTTTTTCCTTTTTCCTGGGAATAGAGCTCGTTATGGGGCAATTCTGAAATAGTTTCTCTTTGGCACTGCCATTTCCCTTTCTGTACATTTCTCCTTCTTCTGCCCCCTTCCCCATGTAGCTAATATTCTCTGTCAATCCAAGCCCTCTGGGGCGCTGTACCGGTCAGGCATGTTTCAACCCTTAAAACTCTACTTACCCTAAAATTATCAACCTCTGTTTCTACCCCTACCAGAAACTTTAGTCCCTTAGCACAGCTGTTCTCATCTAGGTTGCAAGAGGGCAGTTATCCAATTAAATTTTTTTTTTACTGAAATGTGAATGGCTATTAGCATCTCGGTATCAGTATTTTAAGAGATTCTGACTCTAAAGTGAATCTGTTGTTAGTGAGATTTAAATAGTAGAATAGTAGAAGTGACATAACATTTTGGCCATATTAGGAAGAATATTTTTGGTCTGGAGAGCTAGCCTGTAAACAGGCCTATCTTGTTTGAATATCTGTCTCGAGAGTTTGGTTCTCCCAAACAATGTCTTCTTTTATTTTTTCAGCTTTTCTCCTTCTCCCACATCTCTAAAAGTTGCAAATCATTTTCAGTGTTACCCACAACAGGGTGTCTGCTGCTGGTTGAGGGGAAATGGCAGGAGAAAAGAACAGCAGAAACCATTCGCTTATATGGGTCATTTTAAAGTCAGGAACTTCCTAAATTTTCACATATTGTCAGATGGAAAGGTGCCTATTTAGACTGACATCACCACTGACCATGCATAGTGGTAAAATGCAGGTTCTTACTGTTCAAATCCCAGCTTCACCACTTAGCTGTGTGAGCTTTGGCAAGTCACTTAACTGCTCTGAACCACATTGTCCTGGATGAAAAATGAAGATAATGGAATACATCTTATATCATTGCTGTGAGGATGAAGTGAGATAAATGTAAAGCACTCAGCACAATGTTTGGCATATCAAAGATAGATAACAACGGTAGCTATCACCACCACCACCACCACCACCACCATGACCATCATCATCATCCTTTACTGGAGGTTCCCATTTAAAAGCTGCTTTCCCCATGTCCAATCAGTGAGTGAGACCAGTGACACCGGAACTCTTCCCACCACGGTCAGCATGTTCACCCAAGAAGAACCGCAGGAAGGGTACTACAGAATACCAGACCCCCAAGTATTTCTCTGCTTACAGATTTTGAAATTGGCAAGCATGTGCTTGTGTCTTTTCTTCCTTCTAGTTTCACAGTCTGCAGCAAAAAGAATTACCTTTAGCCAGCTCTGGCCCTGGCCCTCCATCTATGGCCTTGCTTCCAGTTGCTCTAGCAGATCCCTCCCTCCCTCAGGATTCATTGCTGCCTGCCCCCAAAAAAGCAGCAAGGAAGACCACACACATTTTCCTATTAATCAAAGACTATTTTTAGGAGACAGAGAAAGTTTCTACATAATCATCCTTTTTCCTTGGTCTAAAGCAGAAGCAGCAATGGCTGTGGGTGGAGGATGAGCTACAAAGTCAACCTATACTCCTGGTTTCTGCTTATTTCTATATGGGAGAAACAAAATATAACAGGAAGCTTGGAAGAGGCAGAGCTGGCCTCTGTCCTCCATTTAAAATACAAGCCTGAGAGTCCTTTCCTCTGATGGTTTCCTAGTTTGTGGCTGTGCAGGCTGAGCTGCACACACCTCCTCACACTGAACCGTGCAGCATCTGACCCGTGGAACCCCCAGGACGTCCCTGTAAGTTCTCCTTCCTTGGCCAGCCAAGCACAAGCACTTGGTTCAACCCAACTTCCCTTCTCCTTGTGTTTACATTCAGACCACAGCACGCAGGGCTGCCCCTGCGTAACTCATGAGGACACCACGTTTCTTGGGCTCTCTTAGAAGTGAACCCTCTTTCCTACTTATTGCTATATTTGGGGAGAAATTGTGTGTTTGTGGGGGTCTAGGTGTGGAATAATATGTATGGAAGTCAAATGATATGGATGAGAAATACAGGTGACTTTTTGAGGAAAAGCTAAACTTTTAGGAGATGTAGAATACTAGACCTGTCCTTTTCATGGCTAATTTTTGAACCGATGGATTCATAGACTGGAAAACAATAGGGTTTTACCTTGAGAGTGTGAAAAAGTCTCGAAAAAAAGCTATTTTTCTTACTCCAAGACAAAGTGGATGCCCAGTGCTTAAGCGTCCTGATGAATTGGATGGTTTTGTAAACACAGACGGTACCATGCAGAGAAGGTTGACAGGGTTTAACAAGCATTGGAGAATTTTTAGTTACGATGTTTAAGGGTGAAACCCTGCAAGGACCATGATGCTAAATTTCTGAGAGGGGAACTTTTGACAGAGTAAGAGCATGAAACAGTAATGCTTGGCGTGCTGTGAGGAGGTGCCCAGATTCGAGCAGCAGATGTGTTGCGGGCCCAGTGTGTGCAGCAAAGGCAGGATGACAGGCACGTGTGAGGGGCCCCAGCCTCCAGCTGTAGCGCGAATGCAAGGGTTGGACCTGGGGAGACAGGAGGGATTCCAGCCCTTCTGATTACAGCCAAAGAGACAGACAGGCTTTTGCACAGCCCTGATGAATTTTTGTGTGTGATCTTTTAGAGTCACTGTGGGTGAGAATTATTCTCCTAGCTGTCCTTGTCAGTCAAAATGAACATTAGTTAAAACAATGCGGTTTAAATGGCCAAAGAGGATTAGGATGACAGGCCAGAGGAAGACTTATGGGGAAGGTAACAGATAGCTAAGAGGTCAGCTGAGTGGATTGGCAATGAAAGAATAGTTTTTAGAAGGAAATTTGGTGGTGGTGTGTGTGTGTGTGTGTGTGTGTGTGTGTGACAGAGAGAAAGAGAGAAAGAGAGAGAGAGAGAGAGAGAGAGAGACACGTGTGAGATATTGAGGTGAAAGCAATAGGGAAGAAAAGTTCCAGGAAATCATGGAAAATACAAACTGAAAAGATTTCTAGATCTTCCATCTAACTACCCACTAAAACTAATTTCCTAATACATTTATGTATGTCTTTATGCTTCAGTGTCTCATTACTGATAATAACTATACTAGAGAGGTGCCAAAAATGAATGTTCAGGTTTATTGGTTTGCTAAAGTGTGGTGGGGCTTGGGAAAGCTTGCCCCTTGGTGCTTTTCCACCTCGGTGTGCACACACGCAGCCACACGCATGCACATAACTTAGGCTGAGCGCGGCAGCTTGGGATCCTGAGAACCAACACTGGAGAGAGAAAAAAAGCCATAATTAGTGTTAATTGTTCACCCTTCAGTTCAAGAATAGATGCTCTGGAGAATGGGAAATGAGAACAAACATTAATTATTGAGTATGAGACCTTGGAGACAGACACTCTGGATTAAAAGGAGCGAGATAAATTGCATAATGAATGTTAATTTTCCCTCAAAGAATTGAGTGCTCAGTGGTTGGAATGGAAAAGAGGCTAAAACAGTCATGAAAGGGAAACCTCCATGTGTGCTGGGGCAAGAGGGTATGGGGGGTTATACAAACACCGTCCGTCACTGCCTCCACCTTGCCCTGTGCCTCACTCACAACTCCCAAGAAATTTGCTATCAGGGTTTTCCTTAGAACTCTGATTATTGACCACAATTTTCTGCTAGGAAGCTCTACCATTTCCCCAAAAGCACATAAGCCAGAAAACTGCCACACTGCATCACTGACAGGCTTGGAGGCGCATGACACTGGAATTTATTTTTTATGTGTGCTGGTGGGAGTTCGACTTAAAACCAGGGCGAGGGCGGTGGCTGCGGCTGAGTGCCCTGCGGGAGAGGGCTGTGCCCTGTGGGAGTGACTTGGGCTCTAGGGCCTTAATTGTTGTTGTATCTTAATTAAGATACACGACACACACACCCTCACCCCAAACTAATCCTCTTAACTGAAAGTGAAAACAGAAAAGGTAATTTGAGTAGAAAATTAGAGATGAGAATTGTAGCCAATTTTGTCAAGAGGCTCTACAAACAGGCTTGTCACTGGCTGCTCCAATTCAGAGTGCCGGTTGATCCCCACATCCAGTGTGTGGCCTTGGGGATCTTCCTTCTGCAGTGTCTCCTTTGTCTGTCCATTGTTCTCTCAGCTGTTGTCTGGGTGATTCTGCAGTAGCTTAAGTGCTGGTCCTTTTCTCTTTGCCTGTTCCTTCATGCTGGTACACACGTTGGGTTATATGACATCCCTCAAATATCTGTGGTTCCTTGTTGCCTAAAAAGCAGCATTTCAGCTCTATCCTGTCATAGGAGGCCTTGCCTGGTCTGGCCCTGGCCTGTCTTTCAGCCCCATCCCCTGCCATGAAGCCCCTCCCAGCCCACTCCCCCAGGCTCCTCATCATCCCACATCATCGCCTGTGAATACTCTTTGTTCCTATCTCCATGCCTTTGTTCATGGTGTTCCCTCAGTTGGTTCCATCCTTCCCTCATCTCTGTTTATCCACTTCTACTATTTCTCAAAAGTCAGTGCAAGCGGAGATTCTCTGTAAAAACCCATTCTAGCCCCCTAGGTTAGAGTTGATCGCTCCTTCCTTGAATGCCCCTGACTTGTGTTATTTAGGCTTCTATTACAGCACTCATTTTATTCTGCCTTGTGGTAGAATTAGTTCCTTGAGAATCTGTTCTCACAAGGACTGTGAGGTCCCCAAGGGAAGTAGCCACAGGGCCTGGAGAGGAGCCTTGGGGTGTAGGATGAGGAGAGAAGAGCCCATGGGACAAACAGGCCTGGGGATGAATCCTTACACTGTTACTTGGGGTCATCAATGTATGCAAGGGTGTTAACTTTCTTGTGTTTCCATTTCCTCACCAATGATATGTGGATGAAAATACTTCATACGATTAGTGAGATGGTGGAATGAGATGCCGTGCGTGAGAGTGTTCACTCTCAATGTTAACCCCCTCCTTGTCTCTTGCACTTGGTAGGTGTTCAGTACATTTTATCAAAGGAGTCAAACACACATGTAATGGGCCTTCCCTCTTTCAGGTCCATGATATTTTATATTAATTCTTTACAAAATGTACTGCAAGTATGATCTGGTTTGATTGTCACAAAGCAATGTGAACTAGGATGGCAGGCATTATTATCGTTGCATTAGGAGTTAAGGAACATGGTAAGCTGCTGTAACAGAGGATCCAAAACATGAAGATTTATTTCTCTTTCACTAAGAGTCCAGAGAGAGGCGGGCAGACCAGGGTGGCTCTGCTCCATGAAGCTATCAGGGCATCGTGGCTCCTTCTATCTAATGGCTCCATCAGCTCATAGAGAATTGCCCTCTTCCATGGTTGAAGCTGTTTCACCACGACAACCAAGTCCAAGGGGAAAGAAAAGGAGGAGGGCAAGCAGTTTCTTTTTAGGGAAATGACCTGGAAGTTTCACATGTTACTTCCACTAACGTTTTTTTAGCCAAAACTTAGTCACATGGCCATAACTATTTGTAAGGGAGGCTGGGAGATATAATTTCTAGCTGGGCTGCCATATGTCCAGCTAAATGTTAGGGTGGGGCATTTTAGGGGGAAAGGAATAATGGAAGAGTGGATCCTGGGGAACAATGAGTCTCTGCTACTCATGGTTTCAATCCATATTCATAGACAATGTTCTGGGAGTACCTACTACGCTCTCTGGGATATTTAGAAGTAGATGAGGGGGATCTACAGGAATTTTAACTCTAGGAGAGGAAAGAAGAAAAAGAATGAGAAAGATCAAGGAACTGAGGGAGTGCCTGGTGAGGCGCTAAGGAAGTAGCAGTCAGTGTGGGCTGAGGTGATCTGGTAAGGCATCACAGTGAAGGTGGGACTTCAGCTACTCCTTGAAGCCTGGAAATCTGGACAAGAGGATGAGATGTAGTGTGATATTGTGGGAAGAGCTTTGATCCAAGTGGGTGCAAGAAGATCTGGGTTTGAGCCTTAGATTTGCCACATAAAAGATGTGTGACTTTGAGCAAATCACTGTACCTCTCTAGGTCTCAGTTTCCGTATCCATAAAATGACAGGGTGTTCAAAGTGTGCTTTATAGCTCTAGTGGCTCTCGAGATACTGCCCCCACCCCCGGGAAGCAGCTTAGGAGGGGAAGAATTAGCTGGACTGTGGAGAAGTTAGGAGGATAGGCAGACCATCTCCACTTCAACCAGGGAGCTCTGCTCATATCCATTTTATCCACTGATGTCCTTGACAAGTCTGACAAATGCATGCTCTGCTTAAACATTGATGAAGGTGATGCCTACATTCCCTCTCAACTCCAGTATTTTCCAAAACAGAACAAACGCCAAGGGAGGCAGAATTCATGGCTTCCCAGGCTCTGTAAAAAATATAAGTGCCATCAAATGCAAAAAAAAAAAAAAAAAAAAGAAATGAAATATTCTTCAATACTTCATGTAGACTTTTTTCTTTAAAAAAAGAATTTCTAGCAGATTCAGAGAAAACTATTATTTTTGACATTTTCCTTCTTTGAAAAGCAAAAAGTGGTAATGACACCACCTTTTCAGCCATATGGGGTAGGGGTGTTTTTGCACTTACAGAAATCAGGAGAGGTTTTTGTCATAGGAAAGAAAACTCCCTAGTATTTTTTGGTGGCTCTCAGCTGGTGGCTATTGGAATACTTTCTGGTGTGGGCTGCTGAGACTGTGCAGGTCTCACTGTGGTGAGGGAAACAACCCTGCTTCTCTCTGAAGTCTGGGACAGACAGCTTTGACAACCCACCCTGTGATACAGGGGATGGACCCGTTAGCCCATGATTTCTGCAAGGAGAGTATATTGGTCAAGGCTCAGTGCAGAGCAGAAAGCACCAGGCATTGTGAGAAGAAACAAGGTGACTACAGAGAACTTGGTGCTTACAAAGTTGCTACAGCAAATGGTGGATCTGCTGATTCAGAACCAATGTTTGGGAAAGAAAAATAAGAATATTCATGAATTATCAAATGGCTGAGATTCTGCCGCAGGATTTAGGCAGCAGAACTGCCCTTCTGAGTCTCCTTGGGAAGGTTTTTTTTAGTAACATACTGCATTGTAGCTGGAAGGAATCTTGAAATCATTAGTTGAGCATTTACCAAAGTGTGTTCCCCAAATTATTTAGATCCACATGATGTTGTACTAAAAACAATAAAGTATCCAGTGGTCAAATACATTTGGGAAACATTGCCGTCCTCATTCCAAAGGACCATAATTCAAACTTGCTTATTAGAGGCTCTGTGAAGTCCTGCAGTTAGGAATCTGCTTAACTTATTTGGCCTCAGAACCTTTTGTTATTTTATGTAATTCCTGTTACCCTTATGAGGAATTGGAGCTCTGTGGGACATAGGCTGGGAGGATGGATCTAATCCCAATTCCTCTTTTTCTATATGAGGAAGCTGAGTTCCAAAGCAGTGAAATTATTTGCCCACAGTCACAGAAATCGGTGGTGGTAGAGCCAAGATGTTGAAAATTTAGTTTGGAGTTCTTTCTTCTTTCTCGTGCTGCCTCATCTAAAGGCCTTGTCCTTTAAATCTGAAGCATCTTCACAAAGGCTACCCCAGGAAAATCAGACTCTGTCAACTGTCCCACCAACACTTGTGCCCATAACCAACATTATCACAAATGACAAATGGGGAGAACAAAGAGAAAGTCAACCACTAAACATATGTTTGCCCCCAAATAATCAGTGTTTTGAGACCAGATGGGATATTCTTGGACCCTTTATCTTTTTGTTTACCAAATTGCAGACCATCAGGGAATGACACCAAGTATATCGCCTATTACTGAAAACAAATTACTCCCAAATCTACTGACTTGAAACAACAAACTTTTATTATATCTCACACAGTTTCTGTAGAAATCTGGGAGTGGATTATGTGTGTGACTCTGATATAAAGTCCCTTGTGAGCCTGTGGTCACAATGTGGGCCAGGGATGCAGTCATCTGAAGGTTTTGATTTCACTGGTGTGGGAGCATTTTACAGTAGCTCACTCACAAGCCGGGAAAGTCCATTCCGGCTGTTGGCAGGAGGCTGCAGTTCCTTGCCATCCAGACCTCTCCATTAGACTACTTGAGTGGCCGCACAACAGACATGGTGGTTGGCTTTCCCCAGAATGAGTAATTCAAGAGAGAAAGCGAGGAGGAAGTTCCTTTTATGGCCCAGTCTCAGAAGTTACACACTGTCACATCTGTTATGCTCCATGTTTACTAGAAGGAAGCCGCTATGTCCAGCCCACACTCAAGAGGAAGAGAATTAAGCTCTCCCTTTCGAAAGAATAAGTGTCAGAGGATTTGTAGACATTCAGGGGTGGGCCAAAGTAGGTTAATAGTAATAAATAATACAATTAATAAATACATACAAGAATACATTACTTCACATACTCACAACTGTAAATCTGCTTTTGCCTACTCCTGTATTTTGTTTTATTATTTTATTTTACTTTATTTTATTTTATTTTATTTTATTTTATTTCATTTCATTTCATTTCATTTCATTTCATTTCATTTCATTTCATTTCATTTCATTTCATTTCATCTTTTAAATCCTCACCCAAGGACATGCTTATTGATTTCAGAGAGGGGGGATAAGAGGGAGAGAAACATTGATGTGAGAGAGAAACATTGATCCGTTGCCTCTCACACATGCCCTGAATGGGGACTGAACCTGCAACCTAACCGTGTGCCTTGACCAGGAATCGAACCCATGACCGTTCAGTTTATGGGATGACGCTCTAACCAACTGAGCCACACTGGCCAGGGCACCACCCTGGCATTTTAAAATCACCACACCAACAAGATTTGCAAGAGAGAAGGATGCTAGTTAAATTACCAAAAACAAAACATGTTTTGGAGGTGAAAATTCATCGAGGACAAGAACGAGTACTAATTGAAAACTCTGAAAGAGATCAGGAATTTAAATTTACATGGGACCTAAAGTCCTAAATCATTGGCACAGATATCCTTGAACTTCTTGCAGTAAAAAATTCCTGAATAAAAGAACTTTTGAGAAAAACTTCTATAGCTGCCATTGCAATTAGGAGACTAGATGAAGGATTTGAATAAAGAATAAGCAATTTAGAGATCATGTTTTGACTTTTTCAAATTAACTTTTCCTTTCTGAAGCCTTTGAATTTTCTAAGTGTTCCAATACCCCAACATGACCAAGAGGGTCAAATTCCATCTCTAGTTTTCACATCTTTTTTTTTTTTTCTGAAGGTTTATAGTCATTTTTCTTTTCTTTCTGAAAGCAAGATATCATGATCTAATTGCCTAAGAATTTATTTCCAAATAGATGTTGACAAAATCTGACAGTCTCAGAAAAAAGAGACAGATCATATTTACTCCTTTACTGAAGATTTTTTTAAATTAAAAAAAAAACCCCAACCAATCATGGTTCCAAAAGCATTTTCCTTGTGGCACCTGGGGTATTCAGTCAATCAACAAGCATGTCTTGAACATATGATAAGAATAAGAGGTTCTCTAGGACTCATACATTTGGGAACTAAACAGAAAACAGATGAGGATAAATACAATGATCACAAAAGTGGGAGTGAGAGAGAGGGATGATCTGAGGCTACATCCAGGCAGTTCTATGAGATGAGGCGGATTTATTAAGGGAAATGTCCCAGAAAAGATAAGCCTTCCCCTGGAACTTAAACATATTCTAAATATTTGGGGAAATTTAGGCAAAGACTGGGAGATAAGAGAAGGAAGACTGAATGTTTGGGCCATCAAAGGAAAGAGAAAAGGGTGTGCCTGAATGTAGTGGGAGATGAGATCGCATGGGTAGGTCAGGGATGGTGATCAAGATGGATTTGAACAAATTTGCTGCAAAGAGTTTGATGTGGTTGGAGCAAATCCTTTGCAAGAATTAAATTTTTTTTCAGTATACTGCTTCTCAAAACAAAGCAAAGAAAAACAAGACAAAACAACAAACTTTTTCCATTAATAGAGAAGAGACATTTAGAAAGCTAGATCTGTTCTATGGACCCTTGTAGGGAGATGTGGGTTTAAGTTCCTGCCTCATATTCCAGGGCACCATCCAATCACCATTAAGACAGAAAGTCTACCAGCTATATATGGAGGAAAGGCTAGAGAGGGCCCAGTGATTGACTGATTCACTCATTCATTCACTCCATTCATTCATAAGTTTCATTTCTCTCTCTTTGTGTAGAAAAAAAATATTGAAAGATTTTTCAATCAACATTTATTGTGATCCTGTTTTGTATGCATCAGGCACCATGGTAGGAGCTGGGGATACCGAAATGACTGAAACCTCATATTGACAATGTGACAGCAAACTTAAATATTTAACTTAAATACTCCTTTTATGCTTCTGGTTTTTGTTTTGCCAAAAGGGGAGCTATTTCTCCTGGAACAGAGTATACAAATGTGCAGCAGGTGGGCAGAATCATATTTGCCTTCCAGCTGCTGTACCAGCTGTGTCACGAGGACAGTGCCCTCCACCTGTCTAACTCCTGCTTCCGTCAAGCCAGAACCAAGTTATTTTTGTGCCCATATCATCGTACAACTCAAGCAGTGGTGGGAGTTCTTTAATGCTGAGTTTGGAACCAAATGCAGTCTGGTTTCTGGAAACCGTGTATCAGGTGGCTAGTTCAGCAAAAACAGACACAACAGGAACAATGCAGCAATAATAGTCGAGGAATTTTTTGAATGCTGTCAGTGGAGGAGTTGACCCTCTCATTTCAGATGGAATGAGGAACCTTGGACACTGGGAGGGACTGACCCAAAGTCATCTGACAACATAGAGGACAAGCTCGGGCTACTCAAATCTCTCGGCTCTGAATCCATGCTCTTTTTATTAAGCTGGTTGTGACGTAACCCACCAAATGAGCACAGATTTTAATCTCCCTCAGCAAGAGGCCTGCTGGCTGTACTACTCATGCATACACATCTGATGGTTCCTGGGTGGCTGACACTCATCACCCTCTGATTTCATTTCTTTCCCTTTTGCAAAATGGCTGCTGCACAGAGCCAGCATCTCCTTTCCAAAAAGTTAACGTGCCAGAAGGGATTTTGGAAACTGCCTTGATATCTGTCAGGAGCCAGATGATTCACAGCAATGAACCAACACATATAACAAGGATACCTGATTGGATTACCAATTAGCCACCTCTACCTCTGGAGGGTGCTTGGAAAGAAGAGAAAAGGTGGTGTTTAGTTTGGGCAAACACCAAAGGGGCTTTATCATTCTCATCAAGGCCTCAGCACGGCCCATTAGCCTCCTCCAAGCCATTCCACGGGAACTTCTCTCTCCAGATGCTCTAGCAAGAGTAAACTTGTTATGCAAACATTGGGTTATTATGTCTGAGTTACAGAAGCACCTCTGTGTCAGCGAGAGGGGAGACACTGGCTGACTTGCATCTGTTTTTAATGATGTCTCTGCTGCTGGGTAGTTTTGGAAGCTGCAGGTAAAATCTTTCCCTGTGAAAATGAGGCTGACTGGGATGTGTCATCTTACCTTCACTCGACAGAAGCTTATCGGTTTGGGTGGGCTCTGGGAGGGACAGGCAGACGTTTTCTCCATTTGGACCCAGCAAGAAGTGTCCCGGTGAGAGTTCTCTGGACTCTTCTTGAAAATAAACACAAGCATGGGCAGTGTTAGCACCAGTGCAGGGAGGGAGGCTGGAGCTGGACTGTGCTCCTCGGATCTCTGGGAAAAATGCTGGTGTGCTCAGGGGCTGTTCAGAGTACAAGGTCAGCTCTGTTTCTGGGATTAGGCAGAGCCAGATCCTTGTTTAGTTCCTACCCTGGGAGGTAAAGTTGGGATGAATAGGGTGTGCCTGCCACCGGCTGATACATGATTTTGTGAGAGTCTGGAAAAGGTGGCCCCTCTGGGCTCAAGTAGCCCCACGGGGCCAGCCTAGGCTGGAGAGGGGGCACCTTATATGAAGGAAAGGGAGCCCCTTCCTGTAGGTATGTGTAGCTCAGCCACAGCACAGGGTTTGGTGAGTCCAGCCTCTGTGCTCCCTCTGCTTTGTGCAGTGCTCGGCGCATACAGCCATGGCCTCCGGGCCAAATGCTGGGCCTGTGTAGTGACTCCAGGGGTTTCAGGCCAGGACAGAAAAGGAAGCTGTATTCCCCTCAGTTGCTTCGAAAGATTGAAAGTGCTTGTTAACCCCCACCTTCCCCATCTCTAAGGCGAAGGGATCAGGAGTGGAGTTGGCCACCAGTGAATGAGACGTTTACAAGTACATAAACAGATATACAAACACACAGATTTACAGAGATGTACACACATAGTTATACACATGAACATATGCATACCCACAAGGCAAGCGTGTACACACATGCACACAGACCACACATGAACAGGAACACCTACACTGATGTGTGTACCTTGTTTGCAGACATACATGCATTCCTGCATAATCACACACATGTCTACATAAGTGTGCACGAACGCACACAAGCACACATACACCAACACTGGCATATTAGCATGTGTCCTCCCACACACCTTCACTTACACACACCCAACCCACGTACTTGGGGTTTCAGGCTGTACTTTTGTTACAGTCATGGCTCTGGCATTCATTCTAATCAGACTCTCTTTGTAAAGATGGCTGGGTAAGAGCGTGTGTGTGTGTGCGTGTGTGCATGTGTGTGTGGTGTGTCCTGGACTACACAGTCTCCTGGGAATGCCCTTGGTGCTATCATATGGTAGCCAACGTTTGGTTCCTTTGTGTCAAAACTAGGAAAACGTCAGTGCATGCAAATATGAAAGGGAGGGGATTGTAAAAGAAAGGTTCTCTCTCTGAAATGGTTGTGACAACAATGTCTTTGGGGGAAAAGAGAGAGTTGGGGGGGGGCAGGATTTAATTTGGACCATTTTAGCCTTAAACAGAGAAGCTGTAAACACAGTGGAGTTATGTGTTTAATTGTGGATCTATGTATTTAATTTATGCTTACAGGACTTTAAGTACACATGCTTGGAGGGGGTGTTTGGGGGGGCAGAGAGAGAGATTGAGAGAGAGAGAGAGAGAGAGAGAGAGAGATTGATTTAAACAGTGAGGCCTCTGTCTCTGGGTGAGCACGAGATGAAAATGAAAAACGTGGTATCTGTTGTCTTCTTGGTGCCTCTCAGTTCTCACATTGCCTCTGACAGTGTTTCTTTCAGCCCTGGGTGTGATTTTGCTGTTAACAGATACTTTTTTCACATTGTCTGGCGCCCAAACAACCCCTTCTCCTTCATCTGGTGCTCAACCAGAGAAAGCAGCCCAAGGCTCTGAAGAGGGAGGGATAGCTGACTGGGCTGCAATTTCTAGAAAATGGTTTGTCTGTCCCCAGCATGGTACCTCCCAATGGGATTTTCAGAGGCAATTTGGACTCTAAGCAATTTTATGAGCTGCTTTTAGATCAAAGCCCTCATGGAAGCTGTTACTACACTGTCTTTGCATCATTGCTCTTGTATAAGCATCTAAGTCTCCTAGACTGTCAGCTCTTAAGGGTAAGAACTAAGTCATGGAGGGTGTGGCCTTGCCCTACCTCATCCTTCAATAGAAATCGGGAGTCCTTCTTTCTCTTTGAACAGGTCACAGGCTCTGCCCTGGGCTGCAGGATGACTTCCCATTGCCCATGTCACTAGGCTCCCTGGCCCTGGAGGGTTATGGCTGGGTGCTGAGTCTGCCTGGTAAATCCAGTAGCATGTCTCCCGAGGAGTGCAGGGAGCTGTGTCATCATGTGTTGCTGCCAGCAGTGAGGACAGCACAGAACAGCTTGGCAATGCATGTTGGTGCAGCAAACCCTTAAAACATGTACTGACTCTTTGAGAATATGCATGGCGAGCATTAATCCCCCTGACATTTTGGAAACACTGCCGATTTCCCCTTCGCAATGGGGTGCCTTTCTGACAGCTTACATCATGGGTGCCTCGTGGCCCTGGAATATTATTAAAATGAGTGCAAAGCCACAGACAAGCCAAGGTGGGGGCATCCAGGCACCTCGCCCCAGAGTGATTACCTTGTCCTTCTGCTAGGAGTGCAGCCCTGGACCATCTCATGTTTGGGGGGTTTGGGGGGCAGCTATGGCTTGATGTCCGGAGGCTGTCCAGGCTCTTCTGGCTCTCTGGACTTTTTCTTCCTTCAATCAGGGACAGTGGTGGGGTCACATTCTGGAGTGGGGCATTATCATCTTCAAAAGCAAAAAGAGAAAAAGCATGAGTGGGGGAACTTTTGAATCAGTAAGGAGAAGCAACCTCTTTTCTAACTTGGTTGATGGCTTATTTCACTTACTCTCTAGTTGGTCCCTCTTTCCAGCCCTGCTAAGGAGCCAGGTAACTCCTTTGGCCAAGGCGAAATTCCTCTTGGCTAAAACAGTATCCTTTCTTCAGTTGTGGGGAAACTCCAAGAACTGTGAGGAATTGAGCTGTGGTGGTTGTTACTCTCATTCTATTGATGGGCTCCTGATATAGAAGAAAGACCAGAGAGGCTGCAGAGTCCTGCTAGCCCGGAGTCTGAAGGTTCTTACTAGAGGAACCTCAGCTTTAGAGCTCCTGGGATTATTGGCTACAGAGTTCCAACCACAAAGCAGTTTCCCTAAGCAGAACCAGTGATCGCATGGCTCCTCAAGGCTGTCAAGTACAAAGTAGCACCCTCCAGTTGGTGGGTCGAGGGTAATGGGATTAATGATGACCTCCACCTCTGTTCTCTCTTTCTCCTCAAAACTAGCAAGGACTGCTCCAGGGAGGTGAAGCCCAATAATCTAAGTGATGGAGACTTGGTCTTAATCTCATGGAGAGAGAGTGGTTTTTATTTCATGTTAACACACTATTGCCATTTGTGTGTAAAAGCTGGAAGCACTTCCCACACAGCCTCAAAGTATCACAAACTTCTTGTTTATTACAGAGGGAAAAAAAGATATCTTTACAAAGGAGAAATCTAGCCACTTAACCAAATAATAAAATTTAACATCACTTGTAATGGAATGAGATATAACAAATGAAATAAATATAAAGGGATATTTTGTGTCCCTTGGTGCGATGCACTGAGAGGGATACAACATCACCTTCTATTGTTGCCAAAAAATGTCTGATCAGAATCTAATCACAAGGAAACAGACACATCTAAATCGATGTTCATTCTATAAAGTAACTAGTCTATCTTCTTAAAAAATGTCAATGTCGATGGTCTTGGGAGAAAACTCCAAGATCTGGATGAGAATGCAGCTGGCTGACACCTTGACTTTGGCCTTGTGAGACTCTGAGCGAAGAACCTAGATATGCCATGCCCAGATCTATAGAAGTGTGAGCTAGTAAATGGGTCTTTTTTTAAGTCACTACCTTCCCCCCCAAAGAGTCAATGTCATGAAAAATAAGATTGAGGAAATGTTTTAGATTAAAAGATTCTAAAGAGAACTGAGAACTAAATACAATCTATGATCCTGAGTTGATTCTTGAATTGATTGGGGGAAAAGGCACTATAAAAAACATTACTGATATAATTAGAAAAATTTAAATAAGGAGTATGTGTTAGAAAATAGTATTGCATGTTAATTTTCTTGATTGTGTTAATTGTATTGTGATTATCAAAGAGAATGACGTTGTTCCTAGGAGAAATGTGCTGATAAGGGATAAAATATACAAATTCCACAACTAACTCTCAGATGGTTCAACAGTAAAATATATACGTGTATACTGACATAAATAAAGCCTAGCTTTATTTTTATGACATTAGAGGTGAAATAGTACAGGGCTCAGTGAATAAGGGTGTATGTGCAAACTCTGAGGCAACAGGACAGTCCCACTTACCAGCTCTAAGCACCCTTGCCCAGGGACCTCTGTGAGAGAAAGGTTGCCATGGAAATCTTGCCTCCTTGGACTCTTGATGCATCTACTATTATGTTGGGTCATGTATAGAACTAACTTACAATAGAGTATCAGGGACTTTTTAGACTAGCTTTTCCCTGGGTGGCAAAGGATGGACAAGCTCAAGATTCTCGGTCCCTGGTGGACATGGTAGCTCCAAACAAGTGGAAGGAAGTGCGAGGTGAGTAAAGCCCAAGACAAAATTCACAGCTGCTGCCATTGATCTCACTGGCTCCAGCTGTGCAGCTGATGTCGTGGACCACAGGTGGAGAGCTCCTTCCTACCTGTTTGCAGACAGTGATCCTTGCCCATATTTGGTTTTTAAAAAAAATATTTTATTTATTTTTAGAGAGAAGGGAGGGAGAGAAACATTGATTTATTGGTTGCCCGTTGCATGTCCCGAACTGGGTACGTGGTCCACAACCCAGGCATGTACCCTGACTGGGAATCGAGCCAGCCCCCTTTCGGTTTGCAGGACGATGCCCAATCCACTGAGCCTTGCCCCAATAATTAAAGGAAGTTCTCAAAACCAAACTGTCTCAGGAAGGTCCTGACCTGGGTCCGAGGTTCTGTTTATGCTAAAAGGCAGTGCGGTGTAAGGAGTAAGAAGAGCACAGATCCTGACACCAGGAGGCCTGAGCTCCAATCCCAGCTGGACCACTTACAGCTGTGTGACCTCAGACAAATGGCTTATCTCTCAGGGCTCCAGTTTTCTAATCTGTGAAATGAGGGTAGGGTTGTTGTAAGGAAGAAATGAGATACCATGTGTTAAAAATTAAGGACAGTGCCTGGCCCAGGGGAAGAACTCCTGAAATATTAATGCGAACCCTTGGCATCTTCTGATTGTCACTGATTGGAGATCACCTAACGCTTGTGATACTGACATCTTGCACTTGTTCTTTGGGAAGGAGGTTCAGTTTTCTGAGAAGGGGGAGCTTTTTAAATATGGCCTGTTATTTTCAACCTATCCAACACACACAGATACACACTCTTGTGTTGTAATTTCAAATGTCCATATGATGTATTGGAAGATTGGAGTGAAGATTTTTATTATTGATATTATGGACATTTTAGTGAAGAATACGTATTCCTAAACAGTTTAAGAATGAAATTTTGTTGGCTAAAATCATGGAATAAACTGTAGAGCATGCAGCAAACTTTTAGTAAGTTTGGGGCTGTTTTACTTCTGCAACCAGGGAATGTTAGCAGGGATGAGTGACTTGCAAGCTACACACTAAGCTGGCCTTAGTGCAGC
Organism: Macrotus californicus; assembly: GCA_007922815.1. NCBI lineage: Eukaryota > Metazoa > Chordata > Mammalia > Chiroptera > Phyllostomidae > Macrotus > Macrotus californicus. Next base: position 86,866 of record VMDR010000908.1, on the reverse strand, counting down.
ACGTTGGTTATGGCCCTGCTGCCTGAACAAAAGCCACCTTCAAGTGACCAGGGAGGAGCTCACCTCCCTTCTAGCCTCCTTTTCCATGGCTGAGGACCCTTGTGTATCTTGCCTTGCTTCCCTTTGGGGTGAGATTCCTGTGGGATGCTGGAGAATGGGAGTAGCTACCTTGAGGTGAGAGCATGTCTCTGCTTGTGTCCACGGGGAGATGCACTGTTAACCCCTCCAGCCTTTCTAAGGATGCGTGCTTCAGGGGAGCCTTCCCCAAAGGACTAGCCTCTTCTTCTGTTTCTGGTCCTGACTCAGTACATGGAGCACCTGGGAGACAAAAAGAAAGCCAAGTTGTATAAAATGTCTGTGGTTTTTGCCAGTTGCGTCTCTTATGGGGGACCCATCTTTTCCCTGGTTGCACCATGTGGTTTTGGTGGAGTTGTGTCCAGCCCCAGAATCCATGGATGGGCCTGGGGCTGCAGCCTGGCTAGTGAGAGCACGTTATAGCCTTAGCCACAGTGACTGAGTCCAGGGTGGGCATGTAACTCAATCAGAAGCAATTCTAGTACTTTTGCAAGATCTCTCAGGGGTGTCCAACCTGTGGCCCACAGGCTGCATGCGGCTCAGGATGACTATGAATGCGGCCCAACACAAAATTGTAAGTTTACTTAAAACGTTATGAAATTTTTTTGTGATTACATGTTGCAATGTATTTAATGTGTGGTGTGGCCCAAGACAACTCTTCTTCCAGTATGGCCCAGAGACACCAAAAGATTGGACACCTGTTAGAGGCAGAGCCTTTTGACTGGGATTAACAGGTGGGAGGTTAGCATGGCATTGCGGGAGGCCATCTTTACCACTGCATGCGACAGCTTGCTTGAGAGGAAAGGCTAATAGAGCTGAAGGAGTGAGACAAATAGTGCCCAGACGACAATTTCGGAGGCCTGGATCCAACTGAGCCTGAGGTTTTCTCATCCTGGCACTACCCAGTTACATTTCTTTTTTGCTTAAAACAGTTTGAGTTAGGTTTCTGAAACTTGTTACTGAAGGAGTTCTCACACACAAAAGCAGTAAGAACTCAGTGGGTTCACTTTCTCTGGACTTTATTCCTATCTTTCACTTGGCAGTGTATTGGCAAGCTTAGTTTGTCTAACAGCTTTAAGAATCTGGTCATGATTGGCCTGGTGGTCTTCCTGACCTTCTTGCCAGGATTATCATAATAAATAATCAGGATTTAACTCAATCCCATTAATGTGTATTTTTATGTGTATTAAGTAGGTCTTTTTATTCTGATGTTTTGACATCTGGGTTCTTACTGGTAAGACTGTTCCTCCCAGGGCTAGCTGATTCCTAGAGGTAGTAAAGGACCACCCGTGAATATGTCTCTATATGCAAACCAACCAATCCAGAGCCCTTAACCCAAAGCGACCCTGTTTATGGAGCTCTTGAACCCCAAGGCGACTATCTACCTGTCTTAACCATCCCAGGGCCGGGTCCCAGACAATGAGGGATGGCCCCTACGCCCAGAACCCACCAAAACTATTCAAACCAACCCATCCCCAACCTGCTTAGCCTGCCTACCCTGCCTTACTCACTGCTTCCAGCAAAAACCACAACAAAGACTCTTAACCTAAGAGTCTTTTGAATAACCCAATTCAAAATCAGGAAAATGGTTCTTCAAACAAACCTTCATTTATTTATTTATTTATATAAAATGAAGATCCAAGGAGCCAAACATCCTTTATACCTTGACTGCCAAAAGAAGGGCAGTCAAATTCAGTGCCTACTTAATGTAATACATTCATCCCAGATGTCTGATAACATCTATTTCTTGATTTCTTTTAACCAGATTCTTTTTTAAAATATGTTTTATTGATTACGCTATTACAGTTCCCCAATTTTTCTCCCTTTGTCTCCCTCCACCCAGTAACCCCCATTCCTTCTGGAAATCCCCCACCCCTTAGTTCATGTCCATGGGTCGTTCATATATGTTCTTTGGCTTCCCCATTTCCTGTACTATTCTTAACCTCCCCCTGTCTATTTTGTAACTATCAATTTGTACTTCTTAATCCCTGCATCTTTTCCCTCATTCTCCCCCTTCCCCCTCCCAAATGATAATCCTGAAAATGATCTCCATATTTTATTCTCTTTCTGTTCTGCTTGTTTGCTTATTTTGTTTTTTAGGTTCAATTGTTGATAGCTGTGAATTCATTGCCATTTTAATGTTCATAGTTTTGATCTTCTTTTTCTTAATAAGTCTTTTTAATATTTCATGTAATAGTGGCTTGGTGATGATGAACTCCTTTAGCTTTCCCTTGTCTGGGAAGCACTTTATCTGCTCTTCAATTCTAAATGATAGCTTTACTGGATAGAGTAATCTAGTTGTAGGTCCTTGCTTTTCATCACTTTGCATACTTCTTGCCAGTCTTTCCTAATCTGTAAAGTTTCTTTAGAGAAATCAGTTATCAGACTTATGGGAACTCCTTTGTAGGTAACTACCTGCTTTTCTCTTGCTACTTTTAAGGTTCTCTATTTATCTTTGACCTTTGGCATTTTAATTATGATGTATCTTGGTGTGGTCCTTTATGTGTCCATCTTGTTTGGGATGCTCTATGCTTCCTGGACTTGTATGTCTATTTCCTTCACCAAATTAGGGAAATTTTCTTTCATTATTTTTTCAAATAAGTTTTCAATTTCTTGCTCTTTCTCTTCTCCTTCTGGCACCCCTATGATTCAAATGTTGGTATGTTTGAAGTTGTCTGACAAACTGCTTACTTCTTTTTTTTTTTTGATTCCTTTTTCTTCTTGTTCTGACTGAATTTTTTTTCGTCCTTACTTTCCAAATCATTGATTTGATTCTCAACTTCATCCACTACACTGTTGATTCCCTGTAAATTTTTCCTTATTTTACTTGTGTAAACTTCATTTCTGCTTGGGTCTTTTTTATGCTGTTGACGTACCTAATGAGTTCTTTGAGCATCCTAATAACAGGTGTTTTGAACTCTGCATCTGATAGATTGCTTATCTCCATTTTGTTTAGTTATTTTTCTGGAGTTTTGTTCCATTCTTTCATTTAGGACATATTTCTTTGTCTCCTCATTTTGGCAGCCCCCCTGTTTTTTCCTATGTGTTAAGTAGAGCTGCTTTCACTCCCTGTCTTAGTAGCATTGCCTGTTGTAGAAAAGCACACCTGTAAATTGGATGAGGTGCAGCCTTGAGTAATCACCATGGTGGGGCAACCCATGTGAACCAGGTTGATGGGGTCTCAGATACGGTGTTGCTGCTCTGTGGCTCTGTGTGGGGGAGGGCTCAGAAAAGGGACAATGGCTACTACCTAGCCTCTGGAGATTTTCCTGGGAGGAAGCTGTCCCTTGGCACTTGCTTTGCTGCCAGATACTTCAATTTCTCCCTGTGTGCCACTGGTGCTCTTTCAGCCGCCTCCCTGGTGCTGGAGCCCAGAGGGAGTGAGTTTGCTTAAGTCCTAAGACCGTTGCAGGCCCTTTGAGAGGAGATGCCTGAGAATCCTGTTTTTTCTTCTGTCACCCCAACCCCCACTGGTTTTACAGCCAGAAGTTATGAAGGCTTATCTTTCTGGCACTGGAATCCTGAGCTGAGTGGTCTTGTTTGGGGCTGGGATCCTTCACTCCTGAAATATCCCTCCCAATTTTTATTCACCACATATAGGTGTGGGACCACCAGTTCCATGTCCCTGTGTCTCCATGTATCTGCCCCTCCTACCCATCTGGATGAATGTGACTTCTTTAATTCCTTGGTTGCTGGATTTCCACACAGCTCAATTTTCTAATGATTCTGGGTGATAGTTGTTTTGTAATTTAGTGTAATTTTTGCTGTGGTTGTGCAAGGAGGCAAGCTGTGTTTACCTACACCTCCATCTTGACTGGAAGTCCAAAATTTCTCTCTCTCTCTCTTTTCTTTTACTTTCAATTTTTAGTTGGCATTATATTCATTTTTTGTAAGCTGCCTGAAAATTCTTATAGCTTTATAATATCTGTAGTGCATCAGACTTATTTATATGTATGTCTGTCTTGCTTTTTCTTCTACAGCTTAGCAAATTGCACCGCCTAATGAAGGACTCAATAGATATTTAAAAAACTGAGTGGACTATGACCAGCAGAAACCTACTACTAGATTTTACCTTTTTTTTCCCTTTAAAAAAACATTCTCTGAAGGGGATGACCCTGGGGAGGGTCAGTCATGATGTAGGAGAGGGTTGTATTAGCAGGACCCACATTTCAGTCCTCCCTGGTGGACCTGAGTTCCCTCAGGAGCACCTTTCCACAGGGGACATACCTCTTCTGTGTGCTTTCTTTTTTGAGAGGTGTTGGGTGTGGAAATGAATCTCCACTGGGAAGATGAGGAGCTCTGCTGGGGGCTCACTGGCTTTACATCGACTCCTCAGAGTATCCAGGGCTCTGGGTGGTCCTTCTGAGATAGGAGGTAATTTCAAAGTCTTTGGATCCTGGAGAAAATATAAAAACAAAACACAACCAATTCAAACCCTGCTGCCTACAGGGGACAAGTGACATGGCATCTTATTTTATCTCTAGCAGTAAGTGCTGCTGGGTATAGCTTCAGTACCCGTGGCTGAGAAGTAAAGCTAACCAACCTGGGACCAGGTATCTGACTAGGTGGGAACTCAGCTCTGCCTGTTCATCCAGCCTCTGATTCTTCTGAGAGGAATGTCATCAATTCAAGAGCCTTTGAGAGGAAATATTGTCTTTCTTTCTCTCACAGGTAGGGAAACTGAGCCAGATTGAAATGGTATAGCTGAGATTTCTATGTATGGAGGGGGAGAAATCTCAGCATAATGTTGTTATGGAAGAAAATCAAGGAGCAGAACATTGACTATGCAACCTTTTAAGTAAGAACGAGCAGAAAAGAGGAATATGCATTTGTGTTTGCTTACCTTACACAACCTCTCTAAGCTTTAATTTTTTCCTCTGGAAAATAGAAGTAATCATACAACCTACCTCAAAAGATTGCCACGAGGATTAAATGAGCTAATGATATGTAGTTACAATAGTGTTCAGAACTAGGTTTATGTCTATGTATTTCTTTGAGAGTAGACTCTTCTCTCATTGGGGTTTAATATCCCATCTCGCCATTAGTGGAATGTCTATGTAGCTCCACACTTCTGTAATATGAGCTAGCTAAAAAGAATTGCTGTGTTTCAGAATCAGCTACAATTTTAGCCCAGTTTTTGTGTCTAAAGAAACCCCAAAATGTGTGTGTGTGTGCGTGAGTGTGTACAGAGAGAGACACTAGGGGTAGTACTTAGAGCCTCCTGTCTCCAATTATTCAGAAGTTGCAGAAAAATTATCCTTTTAGTTTGCAGCTTTAAAATTTTTAAGAAATAATTCTCACCAGAGGATATATTTATTGGTTTTAGAGAGAGGAAGGAGGAGAGGGGGAGAGAAATAAAGAGAGAAAGAGATGTGAGAGAGAAACACTGATTGGCTGCCTCCCATACATGCCCTGACTGGGGATGGAACCTGCAGACTAAGTATGTGCCCTGACTGGGAATTGAACCCACAGCCTTTTGGTGTACAGGACAAAACTCCAACCAACTGAGTCACCTGGTCAGGAGGTTTGCAGCTTTTAACATATGAACTTGGCTCTATGAAATATATATTTGTGCTGGGTTTTAGGGAGTTCAATTTCACAGAAGAAAAAATAAAAACGTTCCTCACTTTTTTAATGTTCGAAAAGAAAACCATCAGAAACACACATAGGCATCCTACATGTTTAGAGTTGAATGAAGAAGGATATTCAATCAAATATATGCGGAGTAATATTTATAATTGAGATAGTAAGAAAATGATTAACCAAATGCATGTACATAGGATCTTTATGTTCTCGGAGACCTTCACTGCCCAAGTGGCAGCTGCCTACCAACTGCATTTTTTCTGAATACTGACCTTGTGCGTTTTGTGTGACAAAGTTTGCATTGAGAAATCTATGTGGAAACTCAAATGATTTGTGTGAGGCATGGCTGACAAACTAAGCATTAATTTCTTTATTCTAATTAAAAATTTATAGAGTTTTAATATAGTGGAAAATATTGCTTTCCTCTGCTAAACCATATACATGGATTGAGGTGAGGGACTCCTGTCTTCTGAGCCTTCTCCAGTTCTGGGCTGGCCTGGGGTGTGAGATTGGGGCCTTTCTTCAGATCTGCAGGGGTCTGGCAGGTCATGCCTGCTGTTTACTCCTGGTCCAGAGGAACCTGGGAAGACAGATGCCCTTCTTGGGTGGTTAGAAATGTTAAGATCAGCTTAGACACAAGGAATCTGAGAAAATCCTGAACAGTGTGAAAACAGCCTCCCTCGTTGGCATGAGAAAAACCTGGAGTATCCATGGCTCCTCCAGGGCCACTTCAGATAACATGAATCCCCACAATTAAAAAACATTGCTGTGGTTCCCAGTGGGACACAAGATACTTTCACCAAAGCACATCGTCTCCTTTCTTCCTTCCATTAGTGCTATGAGGTTGGTATTATTATCCATGCACACAGATGAGGTCGATAAAGCTGAGAGGGGTGAGCGACCTGCTTAAGATCACACAGCTGCTTTGGGAAGAGTGTTCTGGTGCCCCTGCTGGTTCCTACTCGGCACAGGTGCCTCCACTACCACAGACCCCCACCGAATTGCAAGGCAGGATCAGGCCAGAGACAGCTAAGGACATTTATAGGGAAGATGGTGTACTTGACTTCTGAAGGGGTTGATAGATCTGCAAAATTCACCCTGCATTTTCAAAGGTGACAGACCATCAATTAAGCAAAAGCATTGCTAGATTTGAGATCTCCAGCATTTTCAGTTTGAAATGGATTCATTGCTTACAAATTCAAGTTCTGTCCTTACTTGTTTATAGATCATCCCCAGCCCCTTAATAGAACAGAGGTTTCTGTTGCCACTAGAGAGTACAGTAGCATCATACGCTTTACGGTAGAATTGGGGCATCTAAAATTCCTGGGACTTCACTCTATTCAACATTTCGTAAATTACTACAGCTTTACTCCAGCTCTACATGGAGAGCTCAGAAGCGAGTGAGGCTGGTTCTGTTTGAGGCATCCCTTTGAATCACTTCATTCCCAAATTGAGATTAATCTTTTAAATGCATGTGTGCATGAACACACACACACACACACACACACACACACACACACACACACACACACACACACAACCTTTTTTGTCTTCAATCCCCCAGCTGTGTGCTTTTCTGAGTCAGTGGCAGATGCTACAGGAGGGAAAAGGCATCTTTCAGCAGGCGGCTCCTGTAACAAGTGGCTGCTTCTGCCCTTGTGGAGTTTCACATTCCCTTGTTTGTCTGTAGAAACAGGATGGGCATGAGAACTTATTCGTTGCAGGTATGGGGAGGGACAGTTGACTTTCAACTTTTATAATTTTGGGGTTAATGGGAAAAGAGGCAAAGAGAGTGCTGAGGTACTGAGACAGCCATAGCTTTGGATGAGGCAGGTTTGGGAAGCCCTAGTCTCACTATCTGGTTGGGTTCTTGCTGGCTGAGTGAGGTGAGGGAGAGAATGGTAATAATAATAATAGTTGATATACTCATATATTGAGTGCTAAATATGGGACAAGAGTTGTGCAAAGTATTCTCCCTGCATTAACTCAATTCCCACAGTAGACTTTTGGAGGTATTATCATTATCCCCATTCTGCCAATGAGGAAACTGAGCCTCAGCAAGATTAAATAATGGACCCAAGATTATAGGGGGTAATTTGAACCTAGGCAGTCTGATTGTAGAATGTGTATAGCTGAGTACTAGGCAAAGAGGAGCCTGTCAGTCTCATTCCCACCTCCACCTGAACTTTGGCTGTTATTTTCTAAGGTGAGTGGCATGAGGAAGTAACACTCAGCCTGCCTCAGTGTTCTCCAATGAACTCTGCATGATTAGGTCTACCCAGATTAACAAACAAGACATTTGGCTTCTTACCACTGATATCTGTCTTCCTATTGGGGAAGGCGTTGCCATAGAATGTAACGTGGGATTTGTCACTCAGGAGCCAAGAATGATCAATCTGGGCATGCCCAAAGGCCCTTCTGGAGGTTTGCTGAGTTTTTTCATTGTGGCTTTCCTTTGAAGGGTGCATACGATGGTTGTTCTCTATTGATGTGTCCTAGGGAACAATAAATACACATTTCTGTCAATAGACTTTGTAAAGAAACAGAGCAGGTTCCTTTAACAGTCAGACCTTGTGGCTAGACTTGTGGTTCCAAGCATGAAATCTCCCTTGTAGCTTGGGAATAAAAACATGGTTATAATGGCAAGATCTCTAATGCTGTTTATTACAAGGAAATATTTTATTATTGATGAGGGAAAGAACGACACTTAACCAGGCCTGACATGTAGTGCTTTCTTCTTTTGAAGTGTTAAAAGACTTTTATGCAAAAGAATGTCTGTGTTTCTGTGTCAGTGAGTAGTAGTGTGTATCAGAATTTCCTAATAACACAAAGGCAAGTCCATGCATTCAATCAGATGTTAGAGGAATGGGAGGTGGACTATTAGGGCGCCCTTAGTTGGAGCTTCTGCTAGCTTTTTACTGTATTCTGTTCACTAATAGAAGTCAGGTGGACTTTTGTGAGAGAATAGTATTTGGTGGTCAGAACCTCTTTGGGGCATTTCTTCCTAAATGGAATATACAACACATAAGGGGGTTGGGGAGCTAATACAGAGAAGCTCCTCTTTTCAGCTCAGAAGGAGTTAATGAAGCCCATGTTTGCATTCAAGAAGCCCTTGGGATCCTCTAGCTGTGGGTAGTGGCTAATGTGGTCATCCAGAATCGACACTGTGGACTGCAGCAGCATCTTCCTGTACAGTTCCAAAAACTCCGGCTAGAGATTCACCGGATCCAAAGTCCCATAGAGAAAATAAATGGAAATAGTTACAGAGGCAAGAGCTCTCACCCAGTGTCTTCTAAACTCTTCCTTGGGTGATATACTGTAAGAGACTATTGATAACTAAGTTCCCATCATTGTTGCTTCTCCCTGCCCGCATGTCCCATAGCTAGCTTACTCTCAGAGGGTCAGGGTTATGGCCCAAAGACTTGGATGAGACCTCTAAAGAATACAAAGAAATTCATCAATCATGTGAGGTTGGGTGACAGCCTGCCTCCATCTCTGAGAAGCTTTGGAGAAGGAGAGGACAGTGAGTCTCAGGAGATATACCTCCATTTGACAGACAGAGACTATGGCAAGCCAACCAGATTGATTCTGCTTGGACCTCTAGAGGAGCTCCTGAGCAGATGTCTCCATAATCATGAGACTAACGATTGACCCTACATTTCTGGAGTCCCAGATGCCACAAAAGTGCATCCATGATGCTGGCCTGCTCAAATACAGAATGGTGATATGGCCTCAGTTTGTCACTAAAGCCAAAGCCTAAGAAATTGAGGGCAATCACTCGATGAAACCTCAGCATCAGATCATTCCAGTCTTGTACCAATCATGGCTGCATGTTGGAAAGCTGTGTAAAAGCACAACACTCTCCAGACTTCAAACCACATCCACAGAGTCTTGGTAGGATGCACAGTTCCTTGTAGGTGAAAAATTTGCCTGATGATGTCCGTGAGTGAAGCAGGGAAAAGCTGGGGTGCAGGGGGTGGGCAGGATGTGCAGATAGGTTGCAAGCAGGGGTATGGCCAATAGCCCACCTGCACCCACCACTCTCTTATCCTCATTCAGGTAAGATCTGGGCTATAAGACACAATGTTTGGGGGAACTGGTTGTACATGTCTATAGTGCAAAAAAGTTAATTAAAAAAATGAAATACTAGTATCATTGACTTTATCCACCAGGAATGCCCCTCCCCTCTCCTTTTCCATTTTGTGGTATTTCTCTTTCCCCCTTTCCTGTTCTCACTGGCATATGATCTCCTTGAAAGTCCAACAAGTTTATTCAGGATAGGAGCATGTGTTATCTGTGTTGCTCCGAACCACTGTCATCTTGTACACACGCAGGCCCTAGAGTTCAGAAAGCATTTTTACATTTAACTCATTTCATTCTCACAGTAACCTTGTGAAATATGCATGATAACAGCTCCATTTTACAGACTAGGTAATCAGGCGCAAAGTTAATTGTTTCTTGGACAGGCTCACCACAACTAGTAAGATGCAGGACTCAAACCAAGACCTTTCCAATACTAAGGCCAAGAGCTTCCCCTGCCCCTGCCCCCTGCAGACTACAGATGCCTACATGGGGCATGGAGTCTAGGGAAGATCTGTGATTAAATAAATTTGTAAACCCATGAGTTAAAGTGTCTACTTTACCTACAGAACTTCTCAAAAATGGTCTGCATTCAAGTGTGCACTGTGACTCTTCATGAGGGGAACACAGTAGGCAGCATTTCCCAAATGTACTTGACTATGACCCCTCCCCGCCTTTTTATGGAGTATCTGGCAATGCTCTACAGGTGACACTTTGGGAAATAGTGGTCAATAGGCTCAGAGTACTCTTCTCTTCTCTGTAGGACTCCAAGAAATGGTGAAGGAAGGGAGCATCCCCTCTGAAGTGAAGAAGACCAATGGCAGAGGGGAGCCTATTAGAAATGGTACCTCTGCTTGGGTTTCATCTTCCTGCCAGATCTGCTTCCTGAGTGACAGCAAATGAGTCCCCCGATTCTGTGGTTCTTGGCTACAGAGCCCTGGTCCGTGTGTTTATCAGCCCCAGCTTCCTGTTCATCCATGCCATGCAAAAGTGAATAGTGAGTCAGCTTTGTAACATGGGAGGTAGACATGGTCCCATTAGCTGCTTCTCTTCTTGCTTTTCTGAGCAAAAGTGTTGATGAAGGCCCTTGTTCCTCTTCCCTCCTTATTTCTGCTAGTGGCAGCCAGGCCAGAAAAACAGAACTGCCCTTCCTGGGAGGCTCAGGGTTGAGTCTTCTTTTCTTGAACTCAGTTTTCTCATCTGTAAAATGGGGATACTGATATCTTGCCCTCCTTTCTTTGCACAGTTGTAGGGAGCTCAAACCAGATAATGAATGTGACACCCCTTTGTAAACTGGGAGGGACTAGTGGGTAAAAGAGCTGTGATTAAGGTGGAGTGACCTGCAGCCCTGCTGTGTTGTCACTGAGAAGCTGGGTCTGAAGCCCTTGACTTTCTGGCTGTCTGCTGGTTGTTTACTTATGGAAAAACCTTGCCGAGAGCACTGTCGTGGGATGGCTGCTTAACTCCCTGAACTTACCCTGTCTGCACAACCCTCAGGAAGAATCTGAGTCAACAGATGACTCCAGCATACTTAACGAATCTTTCATCGATGGTTTAAAGGGTCCTGCAGCTATTTTCATCACTTACTCAAGGTAGATTTATTGCAGAAACAATTTGGCAAGCCTTCTTTGTATGGAGCTGCTTTCTCAACACCTCCACGCTCAGTGTGCAGCTCAGTAGAACAATGTGGGGTTGTCTTTCAACCAGGAGCTCTGGAAGCCTTCAGAGTCTCTGTCTGTTGGAGCGCTGGACTTCTGGAGGCTCCTAGCCAGACTCACTTTTCCCTCTATCCTTCCTAGCCTTTGTCCTTCCCTAAGTCATTCCCATCCTTGGTGTCATTGGGTCCAGAGCCAAATGCCCACTTGTGGGGTTACTCCCTTCTTCCAGCTCTCCTTCCTCTGCCCATTGGCTTCTAAGGCTACTTCTGGGCTGAGCTGATACTGAGAGTGTTGCTGGAACAGATGTGGGCTTGGGCTCAGGTTCAGAGGGGTCTCCTCAGGTTTCAGTGGCCAGGGAAGCCTGAGGAGCCCTGGGGACCCTCAATCTGAGGAGGCCCAAGGCCACATTAGGCCTGCCTCCAAGTTAGGACCTGAGCTCCTTATAGCACAGGTGGCAAACACAAGGCCTGTGGGCCAAATCTGGCCTTCCACCTCGTTTTATCCGGCCTGGCACCTTGTTTCTACCCAGCAGCAGCGCCGAGCTCTTGCTTAACTGTTAAGGAGTAGTTACATTTATACAGTCCTAAAGTTATATTTGGCCCTTTGAAGGCAACCACAAGGCTGATGTGGCCCCCTGTGAAAATGAGTTTGACATCCTGCCTTACAGGGAGTGGCCTGCAAGACCTTTTTGTGTGTTCCACAATGATCCTTTGGGGTTAAGCCAGACTTCAAGTCCATCCTTACTGGTCAGATTCACAGGGAATCAAATTCTGAGGGTAGAGGAAGTAAAACTTTGGCCAGATGGTTACACCATTATGGCAGACTAAGTTGAGGGAGGGGGCATTGTGGGTCCAGGGATATAGAGAGGCATTCTTCCCTTTGGCTATATCCCAGGTGATTTTGATTATGTAACTTAATCTATGCAATCTTTGATTGTATAACTCAACCAAGATTCTTCTCAGTAAGCATCAGCTCTGGCTCATTTGTTTATGCTTAATAAAAACAGATTTGCAAGCAAAGTATTAGAAGTTTCAGTTGGTGAAAGGAGACCACAAAACTTGGTCTCTCTATATTTCAAATATGGAGTCAGATTACTCAAATAATGTGAATTGTGGTAGCAATTTAGAGCTCTTAGAAAGCTTGCTTTTTTTTTTTTTTTAACCCCCGTCCTCTCCTGTGATTTTCACAACAATCTAGAGATGGTGCAAGGCAGCTACTGTTATCCCATTGTATAGATGAGCAAACTAAGGATGCAGGGAGTATAAGTGGCTTGGCCAACATCGAATTGTTGGGAGATCTGGGATTTGCAGCCAGGACTTTCGCTACTTTTCCAAACAGAGAATCTGGCAAAGAGAGGGAGGCCAAGGGAAGATGAAGTTAAAACCAATAAAACCATCAGTTTAGAGTTCAAGTTACAGACTTTGAACTGTTCTTATTTCTTAAAAAGTTGACATTGGTTTTGTGATTGTGGGCAATTGGGCATTGCATTCAATTAGTAATTATGCTTTAAAAAATACAAGCTAGGGAGGTCTAGAACTAACATTTCTTGAGCACTTACTATGTGCCAGATACTACATTATCCCCTTTAACTCTCATATCTAATCTCATGAGGTAAAGGTAGGAATGGTCATCTCCATTTCATAAATGAGAAAAACTGAGGCCCAGAGAGGTCACATGGCTTGGAATCTGGAGCTAATGGCCACGTGTTCAATCACTTATGTTGCCTCTTTGTTTTCTGCCTGATTGTGATAGCTCCTTGGAAGATGGCATCAATTAGGGCAGTCACTTGATCTCTTAGGCATACAATGCTGATCCACTCCTAAAATGGAAATATTGCAGTCCACTGTCCAGTTGTTTTAGATCCCAAGGCATCAAAGTCTAAGAATATTAACTGAAGACAGTAGGATTTTTACAGAAAGAAGAACTAAGGCAATAGCAAGGTGGTGTGCCATCTGGAGAAAAGCAGAGGGTCCAAACACAGTAGCATTTCCTGGGTGCGTTTACCACTCCCACAACATAGGTGGCCCCAAAACTTGATCCCTTCAGTGCTCCCGAATCAAATGGTCTCAGGGATGTTGACCCATATTAACAAAGTGCATAGAGACTGATATGTAGACGAAGGTATTAGTTTACAAAGGGAAATACAATGGACTGACTGGCATATTTCCTGTAGATGAATTACATGGGTATCAGGTTATTATCAAATTCCCTGGTGCTGTAGTCAAGACTCAAGAGAGGTATATAGCAGGAATATTTAATGGCACCAGGCTCTGAGAAACTGCCATTTTCTTCTCCACTCATTTGATAGACTAGATTCTCTACCTATCTAGACCAGATTCTTTTCCAAGGACAGGGCTTGGTTAGGCACTACCATTGTTTCTGGAAATTTTCTTTTTAATATTAGAAAAATTAACTTTATTAGGTTCTTGTTTTTTGCTTCTCTTTTCCAAAAAATTCTGGTACTAGCCAAGGCCCTATTCTTTGTCTATTACTGCTACGTAGTTATCTTTTCCCAACTCCTAACTTAGCAAAGGCTACTTCTGGCTCTTTAATGCCTCAAGTTCTCAAGAATAATATTGACAAGTGAAATCTCCATAGTACTGAACAGCTTACAGACAGTTCACAACAATTTTCTGTGCAGCAATGAGATAGGTCTTATGATGTTCATTACAGAGATAAGAAAACAGAAGCTCAAAGAGGTTAAGTGACTTGCTCAAGATATACATCTAGTAAGAGAGAGAATAGCCATTGCAATCAAGATTTCTGCCTCTAACGTCTGTATTTTTTCTTATGATACTGCCACAAAACCACCAGGTTAAAGAATGTTAGAGTGGAACAGACCTAATAAATCATCTAAAATCTAGAGTCTAGACCTGCACTGTTCAATATAGTAGCCATTAGCTTCATGTGGCTATTTAGATAGAAATTAATTAAAAGTAAGTAAAATTTAAAAACTCAGTCTCTCAGTTGCACTACCTACATTTCAAGTGCTCAGTAGCCACATTCAGTCAATGAGTACTGTATTGGACAACACATCCAGAACATTCCATCATTGCAGAAAGTATATTGGACAATGCTGGTCTAGAATAATGTCCTCCTTTACAGATGAGGAAAATGAAACCCAGAATCCCTTGACCTTATTTTGGGAAACTCCATTTTAAGGTGTTAAAAATCCAAATATTTGAGACCCAGTCATAAAATCAACATGTACCTTGTTCAAAAGGTTTTTCTTGTTGAATCAAAAATGAAAGGAAGACAGGCAGGAGGTGGTATTTTGGGGGTACACCTGAGATCCTGTTGTGGCCTCTGGTTCTTTGGTACATTAAAAGTGACTTTCTTGGAGCAACACAGAATCTTTGGTGTATCCTGAAGAGTAGGTCAGGAGTTATTGGTAGAAATAATGGTCACCCATGTTGAGGTCTGACAGGTAACACCAGTCTTGGCTTTGAACATTGCCCATTAAGGAAGACAATTAGATATGAGGGATTACAAAAATCAGATGGAATTCATAAAGGGTCCTTTACCCAGTGTGTTGGGTGCTTCTGGTCCTGTGCCACATGTGAGATTCTTCCGAAGAATTCTTCCCACAGATTGGGTCTGTCTGGTGGAAGAAACAGGGCGCTTCTGAGGGGTTGAGTAAAAGGCTCCTCCTGACTCAGGAGAAGAATCCAAAGGTTTCTCCTAGATGTATCCTGCTTGCTTCTGGAGGCTCCTTGATTCTCAATGCAGATATTCTCAATCCAGTAAATATCAAGCATTTATTGAGGGCTTACCAATGGGCCTACCCCTTTGCTAGGCAGTGGGTTAGACACAGAAGAACCAGCCATAGGCCATTTTTAAAGGCACTAGAAGTTTGTTGGAGAGACTAAGCTCTCCTGTGCTCAACTGTCAGTGTGATATAAGGTCGGAAAATGAGGAGCTCAGTATTGACTGAAGTTGTCAGAGAAGTCTTTGTAGAAGATGTGGGCCTGAAGGGTGGTGGGGATTTATCATAGGGGTGAAAAGACGGGACCAGAGAACATGTTAACACCACAAAGGTGGTGAACTCTGAGAAGGGAGGGGAGGCGGGACACAGGCCGCTGGGTCAGTGGTCGCATACCACAGTATTGCTATTGTCTTCCAGTGTGAGGGTTTCACCCTCAAGAGGGGCTTTGGTGAGGAACTATGGCAAGGGGCCCAAGAACGGGTCTTTTCTTAAATTGCCCCTTGTAGCCGTATGCTTCCATAGAGGCAGGGTTTGAGACATTTTTTGATGTGAAGAAGGCTTCTTGTCATTGAAGATGTTGGGCCTAGGCTGTGGAGTGGTGGCCTGTTCTGCCCTCTGCCCACCCAATGATAAACACACCTTTGGTTAAGAGGCTCTTTCTAACTAGTGTTAAATAAATGGAACTTCCAGCAATTGTGGGCCTGCCATGAAAGTAAAACCAATTGCTATTCAAGTCCACATCTCTCATTTTTTGCCAAGTCATCGCTTACTGGGGTGACAGTTTTCTCTCCTTTCCCAAGGTAAACCTACCAAGCAAGAAGAAAGTCAGTTTTCCTCTAGTCCTCTCTGTTTGTTGGTGCTGAAGAAATGGCAAACAGCCAAGTGGGCACTGGCAAATCCTCCTGCTCACCCCTCTCATCCTAATAGGGTTTCCAAGTAAAATATGAGATGTCCAGTTAAAACTGAATTTCAGATAAACAATGAATACTTTTTAGAAGAAATATGTACAAATATTGCAAGTTGATCTCTTTGTGTGTATGTGTGTGAGTGTGTGTATATGCACTAAATCTAACAACTCTCCCTAATCCCCAACCATTTCCTGTTTTCATTTTTAGGCCTTTATTTACAGAGTGCTTTTGAGGTCTCTGTTTAGCAGAAGGGTGTCCATCTTACCACTAAGTGGACTGTGCTGGACAGCCGCCATCTTTAAGAGGAGGAGACCTAACACTTCCACTTTCTGGAGGATCTGCGATCACTCAGAAGGGAAACTAAGGAATGTTGAGAAGAATGTTGAGCCAGGGGTGTGGGGAGGATCTGGTTTCTGGTCCCAGCTCTGCTTTTGGCTAAGTAACCTTGGACAAATTACTTTGCCCCCTGGGCCTCCTTTTCCTTACTTTGTAAAACAGAGGGATTGAACTGAGGGATCTGAAGTCCGGAGTGGGGAAGGCTGGGAAGAAAGTTCTACTGGGAATGTGGAATGTAAAGCTGCTGAGAGGAGCTACAGTGAAGGCAAGACTTTCCTTCCTCCCCACATTTATGTTCCTCTGCAAACAAGAATAAAGATTGAAAGGTATGAGAGCGGCTTGCATGCTACTGAGCTTGAGCACCTTTGTTTTAACACAGAATTGGACCTGAGGTTCTGGTGTTTAAGCCTCGATGGAAAACACTCTCACACCAGAATGTGAGGTGGGGCAGCTCAGGGTGCACCTCCTCCTACTTCCCCACTGACCTGCACACTGGAGCCTATACACGGTGTAAGGGGGCCATATCCACAAGAAACCTCAGAGGGCTTGGCTCTCTGGTTGGCCAAAAGAAAGTTGTACTCAGAAGTAGAAGTAGAGTTGCCAGGCTCTGTCCTGCTCCGTCTGTGGGGACACCAGTCAGGAAGTAGCGTGGCTGCTGAGCCCAGAACCTCCCATTGATAAAGGCTGGTTAGCACAATCCTCATCAGTAATCCAGGAGGCTCCTGGAAGGTGCTGGAAGGCACCAAAAACAGATGCCTCAGCCAACAGACATAAACCAAGATCCCACAGAGAAAAGCTCTAAAAGGCCCCTGTAGATTTGCAGTTGGAAGGAGAAGGAAAAATGAGAAATACCAGACCCCACCTTGAGATAGAGCATCAGAAAAGGATAAAGAGCCTTAAAAGAAAACATATTACTTAGCTCAGCCTGTGGAAATCATTTTAGTGGCCCTGGGCAGCAATGGGAAAGCCAGCTTGACAAATCAGCATTGTCATTTAATGTTTGTTATATGAATAATGGGACCGAAAAACTATGACCGTGTTCATGGGAAGCCTGGCGTTTTAGAAATATCTGGCTCTGCTGACTTTCATTTCAGCCAGGGAGAATTTTCTGGGAACCTAGCTGCCAAATTCAGTCCCACTGCACAAGATATCATGGGGAGCAAATGTGAACAGTAACATCTTATACTTGGCTAGAGATTTATATTATACAAAGAACTTTCACCTCATTATAATCCTTTAAGGTGGATAAGTTAATATTATAACCACTTAAGTGATGCAGAAATTCTCTAAGGATGATCAGTTAAGCACAAGAATAGCAAACATGTTATACTTGTGTTGACATCCCTTCCCATTCCCCTTGTCCATGACCAATAACACCAATTAATTATGGCATTCTTTTTTTTCAGTTTTATTGATTATGCTATTGCAGTTGTCCCCTTTTTTCTCCCCTTTATTCCCCTCTGTCCTGTACCCCCTCTTCCACTATCATTCTCCCACCTTAGTTCATGTCCATGGGTCATACATATCAGTTCTTTGGCTTCTCCAATTCCCATACTATTTTTAACCTCCCCCTGTCTATTTTGTACCTACCATTTATGCTTCTTATTCCCTGTACCTTTTCCCCCATTCTACCCCCTCCCCCTCCCTGTTGATAACCCTCCATGTGATCTCTATTTCTGTGAATCTGGTCCTTTTCTAGTTGTTTGCTTAGTTCATTTTTGATTTTTAGGTTTGGCTGTTGATAGTTGTGAGTTTGTTGTCATTTTACTGTTCGTATTTTTTATCTTTTTCTTAGATAATTACGGCATTCTTGACTGGTGAACTGATTGTGATCTCAGAATCCTTCTAAGATTTTTAAAAAATTGAGGCATAATTTATACATAATAACATGCACAAAGCTTAAATGTTCAGTTTAATAAAATCTGACAATTGTATATACCTTTGTAACCACCACACAAAACAAAATAGAGAATATTTTCGTCAGCCCAGAAAGTTCTCTCATGCTACTTTCTGGTCAATGTCATCCTACCCACCAGATAATTATTATTCTCAGGTTAGATCAGTAAGTCACTGGCCTGAGTTTGCTTGCCATATCCTGCCAGATTTTACCAAGGAAGATTTATGGTTAAAAAAAGAAAGAAAAATATGATGAAAATATAAAACCTGCTTGATGGAGGAGAGGAGGTTTGGGTCATTGTTCTGAGCAAAGCTGTGGTTTGCTCCCATTCTGATGTAGTTAGGACATGGGAATGCCACAGAAAAGCAGCCCACAGCTGTAGTTGAGATTCAGGACAACCAGAGAGACTCTCCAGATAAAGAGAGGGCTGGGAAGCCTAGTCCATAAGATGAGGGGGAATACTTCTGCTGGGAGAGAGGACATTTATTCATTCATCCATCCATTCATTCATTCCTCAAAGACCTACAATGCACCAAATACTATGCCAAGCACTGGAGAAAAAGAGAATGAATAAGACAGATTGATGTTTCATAAGTAAAGTGAATAACACATGAAAGCATGGTTATTCAATTGGCTTTACACTCTAGGGATTTGTAAATTAAATGAATGCTCAGAATCTAAACACATAGCATCGACTGGTCCTTGATGTCTGGACAGTTTATGTGGCAGGTACTTCAAGTGCAAAAAGAGCCTGAAAAATTCAGCCCCACATACATGTTGAGGCTTTTTCCAGAGAACAAGAAAGAAAGAATTGTAGGGAGAGCCGTGGAAGCAAAATGACTTAGTTCTCTCACTCACTCCATTTTTTCCTTTGGTCATGCAATGACTATTTGTTGAATACCTTTTATGCGCCAACCACTGTATTAAGCCCTGGAATTATGGTGCCATTAGATTCAAGGCCTTTTTTGAACTGGCATTTAGTTTCTTTCCTGTAAATCTTTGCTTCAAATGACTTTTCTGTGAATGCAGCAAAACTAAGTCTCCTCTAAGGTGTAGTGGCCCCTGTGTAGATGGCATGATGCACTGTTCGATCTGGACAAGAGCCCCTTGTTTTTCTCATTAATGGGTATTTCTGTAGAACCAGCATGGTTCTGGAGCTTTACTGGGTGGCTTGCTCAATGGTGCAGAGGGCTGCCAAAAAGAGTTAGAGAATTCTTTATCCTGGAATTTGGGGTATTATTTTTGCTTAAATTTTGAAAGCTAATCTTGGCTTCTATATTAGTTTCATATTGCTGCTATAACATTGCCACATGCTTAGTGGCTTTAAATAATACAAATTTGTTATCTCACAGTTCTGGAGGTCAGAATTTGAAATGGGCTAAAATCAGGGTGTTGACAGGGCTATGTTCTTTCTGGAGGCTCTAGGGAAGAATCTGTTCCTTTGCTTTTTCCAGTTTCTAGAGGCCGTGCGCGTTCCTTGGCTTGTGACCCCTTCCTCCATATTCAAAGTCAGTAGCTTTGAGCTGAGTTTTCCTTATCCTGCCATCTCTCTGGCTCTTTCTTTTGAGTCCTTCTTCTATTTATAAAAATCTTTGTGATTATACTGGGCTTTTCCAGATAACCCAGGATAGTCTCCCTGTTTTAAGACCATCTGATTAGCAACCTTAATTTCCCTTTGACATTTAACCTAGTATATACCTAGGTTCTAGGGATTTGGGCATAGATATCTTGGTTGGGGGGCAATTATTCTGCCTACCACAGCTTCTTTAAGTTTTTTTCTAGTTTTCTGGTTTCTCTTAATAGTCTTCCAAAGTACACCTGTGAAGTTGGTTGATAAATTTCACGTTTCATTGGATGACTGAACACTGAGAGAAGCTCAAGGGGTAGCCTTAGGGCTACCATGAAGACCAGCCAGGGTTAAATCTATTCACTCAGTTCCAATGTGTAGAATAATATGTTAAGTAGGAAAAAAAGCAAGATAGAAGATAGAATGTGTAGTATAACTACAATCTCATAAAAGTTTATTTTATAGATGTATAAGCATAGTGGAAATATTGGAAGATAATACATTAAAATTTTAATTAACAGTGTATCAGGGTGTTGGGCATAAGATTGCACATAGTATTTTTCTTCTTTTTTTTTGTATGAAATAAACATTTCAGTAGTATAGTTAGAGGATATTTATAAGTTGAAAATATGTTAAATTATTCTATTGCGTTTACTATCTACTCATACATATTTTCCCATTACTTCTCCAACATTATCTTCGACATCTAACCACCCACCCAAAGTTACTCTAAAACATAAAAGGAGACAGAAGGGAGCTGGGAAGGGAGTTTCTGGAACAGGGAAATAAACATCAGGAGGCTGACTGAGGATGGTTTCAGACTGCTTAGGCCTGCCTTGGCTTTGCCAGTCATCTGCAGCTCTGGTTTCTTTTAAAATGAAAAATTAGTGTGTGTGGAGTGGACTCTTATCCATACTCAGCCAACAATGCTTCCTTAAATGAGGGACTTGCTCCTGCTGTCCACCTTCCTGGTGCCTCTGTATGCAGAAGGGTAAAGAGGAACCCCCTGCACCTGTCCCCACCTCCAAGCCTGCTGTTATGATCATCCCACCCTGGTGCTGGCAGGCAAGGGTTTCCAGAGGATGGAAGGACCTGGTGCAGGCTGTGCTTCCACCCAGGAGATATGGGGTGGCAGGGTACCAGAGTCCCCAGGAAGCCCAGAGAGGCTCAGATTGCCAGCTGCCACCTTACCCCAGAGGGTGACCAGCCTTTGTGTGCAGGAGTGGACAGAGGAGTGAAGAGAGTGCTCAAGAAATCCCAGGACTGGCTGGCAAGGTCCTTCACAATGTGACCACACCCACTTCTGGTACATGTCCAGCTAAGAGCTACGAATACCTAATTACCCTGACTTTCCTCTGCTTGCTTTCCCCTCTAGTCCTTCACTCACCTATGCCTAGAAAATCTCTCTCCACTTATTTTTTCCACAAGACTCAGCTCACATTCTACCTCCTCCAAGACACCACTCTAGATTTTCCTAGTAAGAAGCTATCACAATCTCAACCTTCTTTATACTTTGACAGCATATTAATAAACTATAGTCTAGCTCCTCTCACAAGGCCGCCTTATATCAAGTACTACGGAGGCACAAGTCTGCCTCCTTGACCACGTTGTCCACCCCTGCTGAGTGCAGGTTACGGCCTCCCCCTGCCACACCCTGCTAGCTAATATGTTCATTCAACAACTATTGGTTGAGCATCTGCTATGTGCCAGGCTTTGTTCTAGGCTTGACTAGTTAGCAATGACTCAAGATGTTAGCTCAGTTGAATGGAAATCTCAAAAATGTGTGTACTTGCCTGCTGACCACTGTGCCTCAAGCTGCCCACTCCAGTCAGAAGTCCTTCTCTCATGAGGAGTGCAGTTGGTGTCTCCTGCCCCTCAGTCAGGCTGGCTGGAGTCAGCGTGTTCTGCCAAAGGCCAAGCCTTAGAATGGAGGGCAACTCTTCACTGTGCTGCACCTGTGTAGGTGTGACTGGAGCCAGCCTTGGAGCTGCCAGGTGAGTGCATTGGGAGTAGAGTGGGGGCAGGGTGGGAGGGGAAAGATGTGTGGCCACTTGCAGTGGTGTCTGGAAAGCCTTCTCCAACCCCAGCCTGACTTTTAACCAGTCTTGCATAAACACTGCCACTCTCAGCTCATCCTTTTCTCTGCAGGCTTAATTTCTGAGATTCTGTGTGAATGATACTATCGTTCCCATATGTCTTTGGTGACCTTGTGTTCCTGGATAGCAGACCATTAAGATGAGGATTATGAAGTGGTTTGAATTTTCCCATAGTTGCAACATTTAACAGGGCTTGATTCCTGACTATTTTACATCAAAGATTTGACCAGCCATCTCACAAAAGCGAAGGTGTAACAACTAAAATTGAAAACAGCAAAAATTAAGCTCTAGTTCTTTTCAGAATTCAGTCTGCCTGGGTTTAAATTCTGGCTCCATCATGTACTATTTGACTTTGGGGTAATTACTTGACTCACCTGTGCCTCAGTTTCTTTATCTGTCGAATAAGCGTGATAAAAGAATATACTCTACATACAAAAAGATGAAGTTGGACCCCTACCTCGCCACCATATAAAAAATTAACTAAAAATGGATTAAAGCTACAACTATGAAACTCTTAGAAGAAAATAGAGGGGAAAAGCTTCATGACATTGGATTTGGCAATGGTTTCTTGAATAGGAAACCAAAAGAACAGGCATACAAGAAAAACAGGTCAGTTGGAGTTCATGAAAAGTTAAAACTTTTGTTTACCAAAGGGCACTATCAATAGAGTGACAAGGCAATCTACAGAACGGGAGAACTATTGTAAATTATACACATCGTAATGGATTCATATCCAGAATATATGAAGAACTCCTACAACTCAAAAACAAACCGATTTAAAAGGTGAGCAAAGGGCTTGAATAAACAATTCCCCCAAGAAGATATATATATAAATGGCAAATAAGCCCATGAAAAGATGCTTCATGTTACTTATAATTAGGGAAATGCAAATCAAAACCACAATGAGATACCACTTCACACCCATTAAGATGGCTATTCTTAAAAAAACTCCCACAAGCATTGGTATGGATGTGGAGAAGGAGAACCCATGTGCACTGCTGGGATTGTAAACTGGTGCAGCCACAGTGGAAAACACTAGAGAGGTTCCTCAAAGAAATTAAAAATAGAACTACCCTATGATCCAACAATTGCACTTCTAGGTGTATACTCAAAAGAATTGAAAGCAGAGATGTGAACAAATCTGTAACCCATGATTATAGCAGCATTAGTCACAATAGCCAAATGTGGAAGCAATCGAGATGTGCATCCACTGATGAATGGATAAACAAAATGTGGCATATACATATAGTGTACTATTATTCAGTTTTAAAAAGAAAGAATTTGTCGATACATGTTACAACATGAATGAACCTTGAAGATATTATGCTAAGTGTAATAAGCAAGACACAAAACACTAAAAGGGTAACGACTATATAACTCCACTGATATGAGCTACGTAGAGTAGTCACATTCACAGAGGCAAAAAGTAGGATGGTGGTTTTCAGTGACTGGTGGAGAGGGAAAAACGGAATTATTGTTGGTTGGTTACAGAGTTTTAGCTTTACAAGATGAAAAAGTTCTGGGGATGTATGGTGGTAATAGTTGTACAATGGTGTAAATGTACTTACTATCACTGAACTATATACTTAAAGTGATTAAAATAGTAAATGTTATGTTATATTTTGCAATAATAAAATAACATAAGACCTAGAAAAGTAGGAGTCTACTGGGTCACATATATGACTTACTATGAACATGTTACATATAACCCAGATTGACTTTAATGATAATCTGATTTATTTTCCTAGAATTGTACAGGGTTTTAAAATGTCATTAAAGCAGGCGAGATGCCTCTTTTCTCTGGAGCTGTGGAACCTCCATCCGGCCCTTAGAGGTTAAGAGTGGGGCTTGGAATTGGTTGTCTGGGCTCCAATGCTAGCCTCACAAATTAGAGGTGTAATTTGGGAAAATTAATTAACTTCAAGACCCAGTTTTTCCTCCCACAGAATGCAGGTAATGTTAGCACCCACCTCATAGGCTTGTGCAGATTGAGGCTATAGAGACAAGATGCCTGCCTTACCCTAAGCACTAAGTAAGTGTTAGCTACATTGACAATACCTTTGACCTCATTGTCATGGTGGACACATGAGTCTTTCTTGATCTTTGGCGTTTCTAGGTTTATTAAGGGCTCCAAGGACAACTGCTCAGTAGCTGCTCAAATGAAGGATTCTGGGCAAAAGGAGTGCAGTTGTCATTCTTTCTCCCCTTTGTTGCTCTGGGGGCATACTTGATACTTTGTTGATGGGCATTAGGGCACTGATCACTTCTTAGGGACACTATCAAACAAGTTGCAAGTTTTTTTTTTAAATTAATCTTTATTGTATTGTTTTTTTCATTACCATTTAGTCCCCTTATACCCCTCAGCCCCCAACAATCACCACACTATTGTCCATGTCCATAAGTCCTTTTTCCTTTTTGCTCAGTCCTCCACCTCTTAACCTCCCCTCCCATTAGCTGTCATCCTGCTCTCCATCTATGAGTCTGTCTCTGTTTTGCTTGTTAGTTCAGTTTGTTCATTAGATTCCACATACGAGTGAAATCATATGGTATTTCTCTTTCTCTGACTGGCTTATTTCACTTAGCATAATGTTCTCCAGGTCCATCCATACTGTTGCAAAGGGTAAAATTTTCTTCTTTTTTTATAGCCGAGTAGTATTCCATTGTGTAAGTGTCCCATAGTTGTTTTATCCACTCAGCTACTGATGGACACTTGGGCTGCTTCCATATCTTGGCGATTGTAAATAATGCTGCAATGAACATAGGGGTGCTTATGTTCTTTCAAGTTAGTGTTTTGTGTTCCTATGGATAGATTCCAGAAGTGGGATTGCTGGGTCAAAAGGTAGATCTACTTTTAATATTTTGATGTTTCATCACACTGCTTTCCACAGGGGCTGCACCAGCTTGCATTCCTACCAACAGTGCAAAGGTTCTCCTTTCTCCACATCCTCACCAGCACTTGTTTGTTGATTTATTGATGACAGCTATTCTGACAGGTGTGAGATGGTATCTCATTGTGGTTTTAATTTGTATTTCTCTGATGATTAGTGATGTTGAGCATCTTTTCATATGTCTTTTGGCCTTCTGTATGTCCTCTTTGGAGAAGTGTCTACTCAGGTCCTTTGTCCATTTTTTAATTGGGTTGTTTATTTTTTTGGTGTTGAGTTTTGTAAATACTTATAAAATTTGGATATTAACCCCTTATCAGATATATTGGTGAATATGTTCTCCCATTTTGTGGGTTATCTTTTTATTTTGTTGATGATTTCCTTTGCTATGTAAAAGCTTTTTAGTTTGATGTAGTCCCATTTGTTTATTTTTTCTTTTGCTTCCCTTGCTTGGGGAGATATATGTGATAAAAAATTTCTATGAGCAATATCTGAGATTTTGCTGCCTATGTTTTCTTCTAGGATTTTTATGGTTTTGGACCTAACATTTCAGGCTTTGATCCATTTTGAATTTATCTTGTGTGAGGTGTAAGAAGGTGGTCTAAGTTTTCTTTTTCTGCACATATCTGTCCAACTTTCCCAACACCATTTATTGAGCAGCAAGTTACTGATCAGGACTTGCAAAGGCATCTTTGTTCTCCTGATTTTTGGCTGAAATTATTCTTCCTACTTTTCTCTATTTTTCTATTTTGCATGATGAGCCATTATGTTTAGAATGGAAAGCTGAACTTTATTAAAAAACAAATTTTTCATAATACTACTTGGTAAAATAGTAGCCTGCAGGTACCTTTTATGGGTGGGACATTGACTGAAAACACCAACTAGAGTTAGGTGCCTTGAGTATTGCGATGTGGGCAGGAATGGGGCAGTATTGAACGAGTAGGGATATATTCAGTGGAACAAGGTTGATGATACCCTTAAATGTAACTACATTTATAAGGACATGGCAGAAGCAATATAATCTTGGTTGAAATCAGCTATAGTAATCTAAGTCCTGTTTATCCCTCAATGTGATAGAGTCATGGGATGTTCTGTGAATTGAACATTTAAAACAAGATTATTTTTCATACACTGTTTAATCAATGTTCTGTTGTTAGAAGCCAAAGAATTAAAAGCCTCAAGAAGAATGGTTTTAACTTTGAGAATATTTGAACAATATGTCCTCCTATTAAAAAAACCAACAAAAAACCAAAAACCCAAGCAACCTATCTGTGTGTCTAGAAGTGTGAGAACTCTGATATTTAGCCTTTTGACTTAGACTTTATCTCTCTCATTAGGAAGTTGGATCATAAGAGAATTAAAGAGTAGGTGTATGTTGAGCTATAAACCCAGATGTAGTGCTACATGCATGTCATCAGATTCATACATAGAACTGGAGGTGATGTGAGACGCTTTAAAAATGTAATTGTACCTCCCTGTGACAGCCTCAATTCTCACAGGTCTGAATGAAGCCTACATTTTGTAGGTTTCCTCATTCATGGTTCAGCCAGTCTATATTCTTCTGTAAGCAGCACTACTTTATTAATTAACTGTCACCCCCTTTTTTCTCCTTCCCCATTTTGGCTCATTTACTTTGATTATGGTGTTTCTAACTCTTGAGCTATGCTATTTGGACCAAGAGATACTGACCCACAGAACAGATGGTGTGATTATTGGTGGGTTCAGTTTACAGCAGTTTCTAGTCCATTTCCCTTCCTGACCCCATCTGGCTCTCCAGGGTCAACCGTGCTCTCTTTTTCACAGCCTACCTTCTTCAAAATCAGAGATCTTTTTTTTTTTAATTCTCTGACTTAAAAAAATGTTTGGTAAAAAGCTATTATAAAAAATATGTGACCTAATCCCACTCACCACAGTTAAATTCTGATGTGTATCCTTCTGCTTGTCTAACTAATTTTTAAAATTTGGGATTACATTACTATTACAGTTTTCTATTACATTACGATTACAGTTTTCTATAGTGCCTAGGCTCGAGTTCTGGTGCAATTATCTACTTGATTGTACAATCTTGAGTGAATTGCTCAGACTTTCCGTGCCCCCAGTACTCCTAGAAAGCACGCGTGAATTATGTATGAAAAGCACTTAGTGGCAGGAACATAGTAAGTACTCAAAAATGTTAATGAACATTGGTATTTTTATTGTATGAATATTATTTTTAACCTGCTTTTAAAAAATACAGTGTGAATTTTTCATGTCACTTATGAATAATACATGACTTTATTGCCTGACCCAAAATCCACTATATGATTGAACCATAATTTAATCAATGTTCCATTGTTGGATGTTTATTATCTTCAATATTTTGTATAGTAACAAAGAACCCTGCAGTAAACATTCTTGTGCGTAAATCTCTGGGCACATCTCTGATTATTTCCTAAGGCAAATTACTAAAAGTAGAATGATGAATCAAACAGTATCGGCCACTTTTCAGGCTTTTGCCAAAATGCCCTCCAAATATGTCATGTGAATTTGTTCTCCTAAAGTATCAGACAGCTCATTTTCCCCATAGCCTTCCCAGCACCGGATATTATGATTTAAAAACTTTCTTGACATTCTGCAGTTTTCATAGTCAGATAGTGCTCTGTAGTTTCCAAAGCTCTCGTCTTCTGAGATTTTCACTTTTTAAAAGATATCCCAAGCCCCTTCTGAGTAACTTCTCCTCTTATTTTAATCTACTTTGTCTCTATTGTAAATTCCTGCTCTGTTACTAGTCCTAACCTTTTCTTTCCTTTCTGTTTTTTCACACCACTTCTCTTCTACCCATTTGGAGTTAAACTACGGCTTCCTGTTTTGTTCAGGTGTGTGCTGTAAATCTAATAGATGCACACCTGCAGGGAGACAAGAACTCATTCTCTCATTGAGCCCAATCCAACTAAAAATGAAGCAGCCCCTGTCTAACTCATCTCCTTTATAAAGTAATAAGATCCCCGCTCCCCAAAATATTTAATCCATCAAGACAAGTGTCTGAAAGTTGTGGAAGGAATTTTTCTCTGGGCACTAAGTTAACCTGTGTACCAGTGTCTAGCCAGGAAAACAGAAACCCCTCAACGTATTTAAACACAGAAGGAATTTAATTTGGGGAAGTGGTTACACAGGTGGTTAAAAGCCAAAAAGACGATGAGGTAACACTGAGATTAGTAACACTAGGAAGCCAGTGTCACCCTTAGACTAACTAAAGGACAGAGGGAAGAGCTGATGGGGTCACCTGGAGGAACTGGAGCCACAGCGGGCCTGTGTACTGGGAGCTGGACCCCAGAGGCGATGCAGAGGTAAAATGAGAGGGGTGACATACCCTGGCTTTTCTCTTCTCCCTCTCCAGTCTCCTTCCAGGGTCTTCCATTGGCAAATTCAGTTTAAAAAGCCAGCTGACACAGATGTTGATAGAATTATATGTAGGCTGTGGTCAACCCACTGTGCTGCAGAGCAGAGGAAGGAGGGGATGAAGAGTGGATGGGGGTGCAAACAGGCCAAGGCCTGGCACAATGATTTCTGGAGGCCCTTCCAAGTCCACAGACAATAGGGCAAAGGACAAAGCATGCTTGCCCTGGAGCCCTGGTCAGGTTGTTCAGTTGGTTAGAGTGTCATCCTGATACACCAAGGTTGTGGGTTCGATCTCTTGGTCAGGGCTCATACAAGAATCAACCAATGAATACATAAGTAAGTGGAACAACAAATCTCTTTCTCTTTCTCCCCCCCTTCCTTTCTCTCTAAAATAAAAAAAAAGAGTAAAAAGCATGTTTTCCCTGAAGAGGTAGGCAGTATCAGGTTTCAATACTGCTTTTGTCATTTACTAGCTCTCAGACCTTGGCCAAGTCACTTAACTTGGTGTTCAATTCATGGAGGTCTGAGAACCTCAGCTCCCTCATCAACAAAATGGGGCAAGAGAAACCACATCTCATGGGGTCATTGTAAAGATTAAATAAAATAATAGCTATAAAATAATAGTAAGCATTCAACAACAATTGTTTTCCTGTCATTGAAGAATTTATTATTGTAATAACTATGTATGGTGTCAGATGGGTATTAAATTTATCAGGGTGATCACTTCCTAAGGTCTATAAATGTCTTGTCCACCTGAAACTAACATGATACGTCAACTGTGATTTAAAAATAAAAATATATTTAAAGATTTTATTTATTTTTAGACAGAGGAAGGGAGGGAGAAAGAGAGGGAGAGAAACATCCATGTGTGAGAGATACATCTATAGGTTGCTTCACCCACGACTCCAACTGGGGACCTGGCCTGCAACCTAGGCGTGTGCCCTGACTGGGATTTGAACCAGTGACCTTTCAGTTCACAGGCTGGCACGCAATCCCGTGAGCCACACTAGCCAGGGAAAAAATATTTCTAAAAAAGATAAAAAAACTTTATGATTTTAAGCAAAAAGACAATTAGGCATTCAGTCAAGGTCATTAATTTTTTCTATATACTGAAAGAAGGAAAAGGGGCAGAGGACTCTTCCCTTTTGGAAGCTGTCCCTAGGGTGGGGTAGGTGATACATTGCCCGATAATGATACTGAGAGATTATTTAAGAGACATGGAAAGTATCATGCATGATCAATGCCTTCATTCCACAAACATTTATGGGTCCTGACTATTTTCTGGAAATGATTTAGATATGGTCCCTGACTCAAGGAGATGGCAACAGATAGGCAAAGAGAGAAGTTGAAGTTCATGATGGTATGGGAATGTTTCAGAGGAGGGACATTTTTTGCCTAAGGAAGTGGGAAAAAGCTTCAGTGAGAAGATGACGTTTGAGCTGTGTTTTAAAGGACGAGCAGTTTCCCTCTGTAAAAAACAATGTAAAAGGGTAAAGTCACGAAATGTGTGAGCTGTTTGCAGAATGGTGAGCTACTCCCGTGGGTGCAGGCTTGAGGGGTCCACAGTCAGGGTGGAGGTAAGAACAAGTGACAGATGTGGCTAAAAATGGAAGCAAGAGTCAACATGTGTAGGGCCTGGTATAAGAAGCTAATGACTTTATCTTGTGGGGAACGAGAAGCCAGCAGAGACTTTTAAACTAAGGAGTAACCCATCATCTATAACTTAGAATTTCATGAAGTAACACATTTCCCAGCCTCTCTCTTGGCTTCAGTCAATGGGCTGATGCATGAAGTCACACAAAGCAGGGGCCATGTGTCCATCCCATAAGACATTAGAAAACATGAATCAGAAAAACGAGCACAGGAATTTTCCCTTAATATTAAATACAAAATAGAAAAAAGTCATTAACTTATCCTGCAGATGCTGAAGGACTCAAGGTAAATATTTGAAATATTCTCTCTCTTATTCCTCCAAAGCCAAGAACATCAGAGGTGTGATGCTTCTGCTTGTGGCTATGAGGCAGGATTTCAAGGATTCTGATGAAACATCTGCTGGCCTGGCTGTGTCTGAACACTGAAAGGGACTCTGTGTCCCTCAAATGGAAAGGAAAGCACAAAATGATGACAATATAATCCTTTACGCTTTCCAGCTCCCTCTCACATTACCTCCTTTAAGCCTCATCACAGGTGTGTGTGGCAGTTAGGGCCAAGAGTACCATCCCATCACAGAGGTGAAGAAATGGGGGCTGAGAGTTTCCTACCTTCCCTGGGATCTGAGGAGAACTTACACCCAAAGCTACAAGTGGATTTCTAGACACAGAGGCCAGTCTCTGCAACAGTAGTTCTGCCTACCTGTCTCCTTTCGTACACCAGGATGGCTTCTTTGAGGTCCTGAAGTGGGAGCAGTTTGAGATCCAGCCTTTTCCTGTGGCCTTTGGGGTGGTGGAGGCCTTTTCTCCTCTCTCTGGGTGTCCGTGCTGAGATGGCTAAACCTTCTGAGTAGAGGATGAGGACCCCCTTTCTAGTGCTGAAAGTTTTAGGGAGAAAGAGGCTCCATGTGTGCTGGCTGGGGTTGCCCTTATCCTGTGGTTTGCTGACCAGGACATAATCTTCTGGAGACTTCCAGTGCAAATAATCCTGCAATGGAAAGAAACCACCTTGATCGATTCATTGTGAAAGCACTTTTATAGCAAATACAGCTTGTACAAGGTGTTGCACTTTTTTTTTTTAGGGAGTGGTTTTCTCTCAGTTGCTCACATGGTGCACAGAACAATCACTCTTCCGAGCAACTGGTTTTGTTCTCTGCATCTCAGAATTAGTAGGGCCCAGGGCACGGTTCTGTTTTACGCCATATAGCTTTCAGGAGTGCCACTCATGCCTAGAGGCTTAAGGAGGGCAGAGTGTAGGTTACAGGCCAGTTACAGTTTCCTGGTTTACAAGTAAGTAGTCAGAATTATCAAGGGCAGCACATACCTTTGAAATTAGACCTGGACTAGCTGGCAGTCTGAAAAGGAGAAAGCCATTCCAGCCATCACTCCAGCTGTACACGGGGAGAATTTCTATACATTCCAGATGCTGTGTAACTTTATCTAATTTGGCTATTTAGGAGACTAGAAAGTAGTTACATATCTTGTAAGTAAGTAAATGCCATTGGCCACAGAGGTCCTTTGAAACTCTATATGTCTTTTAATACAGCAAAGGTCAAACATCATGCCCAACTACCATGACAATTGAAATCTCTGTGAGATCCAAAAAGTTTCAAAATACCCTCAATGATTTTTTTTTTCTTGGCAGAATTCAATGAAGTAAAACTGCCGTACAACAAGGGAATTTTGCCACCACTTTAAAATGTTCTAAAGTACATTTTTCTTTTTGCCCATATTAAATATGAGTCCTGTGGGTTGAATTCCAGAAAGTTCAAGGAAGCCATTGAAGTGACAAGAACACAGCATTTCAACTACAGAGCACAGCTTCTAAACACCAAATAGCCGTCAGCTTGCTTAGAAGCCAGGTGGGAATTCTGGTCTTGAACCAAACCAGCCAAATTCTAGGCAATCTGGCATCTCCTTCAGGCTAAAACAAATGAGGCTATAGGTCATGTGCAAAGTGAAGGGAGAGGGTCCCCATGGCATCCTTGGTATATCAGGCAAACTACGTTGTTTTCTTGAGTTTTACCCAGGAAGGAAGATCTACCCGTGGTCCCTACCATCTCACTTACAAAGCACACCCTAACACACGTGGCTCAGTTCCAAATGGAAAACTAGAGCGTTCCTCCCCCACCCCTCCAAATATGCCTTTATTCAGCTGTAAAACTCACCTCTGGTTCAAAATAGACTTCAAACTTCTGTTTGTTCTGGACCAACTTCCCATGTCCCCGGCTCAGGACAGAGAGCGTGAACATGCTTTCCCTCTGACCACCCTTCTCAAGGGCAGTTCATCTTGGTTTTGAAGGCTGAAAACTGGTCACACCTCAAGATTTCCTGAGCTCAGCAGGGAGCCCAAGAAGACCACAAACACTGGGCCTTTTATTAAATACATTTTCCCCTCATACAGCAGCTTCTTAGTAACAGCCAGCCACGCCGTTTAGACAGTATGTGTCTTTGTCGGGAGAAAAAATAAACCGCAAACCCAAACTCCTCAAGTCCTGGATTGTCTACTCTCTGGGCAGCCTCTCTGCGCTTTGCCTGGGCCCTTGTTGTTCCTGGGTCCTGTTGCTCTGTTACCAGCCGTGCACCATCCTTCTCAGGCAGTGGAGGTTGTTTTCCGGTTGCTATGGCAGCACAGGGAAGTGAAGTCCCTTAAACCAGCCCAGGCAAGGCGGAGACTGCTGAGGGCAGTGTTCACCCTCCGGGAGTGGGAGGGTCAAATGGACACTGAAGGGTCCAGGATCAGATTTCAAGTCCTGATTGCACAGATGAGGGAGGCATATTGAGATATTTTTCCTGTTATAACAGTACTCATCTTGCTTTTAGAGCGTCTTCTTCCTTCTGATATGAGAGCCTTTCGCTGTCAGCTCACCATTAACAGATTCGAAGGAGTCATCGAGGTCACTGAAAGCAACCGGTGACACTTTCCTTGGCTGAGCTCCAGCATTTCCTCCACTGGACATGAGGCCCTTGATGCTAGTCACTGCTTTGCATGAGTGTGAGACACTGGGAATCTCCAGATTCCTTTGCACACCTGGTTTTTACGTGGGTGAATTTCATCTCCAGAGTGGGTATACTTGGGAGATGGAGGTAGGGGTGCATTATGATGGCTGGAGGCCACAACCATCATTTAGCAAGCAGGGGCCTGGGACGCTGAATGTTCTGTGGTGTGTGGGACTGTCCTGCATAATGAAGAGTAGTCCTACTTTGAATGCTAGTAGCAGCCCTTTCGAGAAACACTCCAGTGCCTGGGCTGCTTGGTTCCCCTTGAGCTGACACTGTGAAGAGGACAGGGGCAGGGGTGAGGGGTTGGGAGTGTCGGGGAACAGAAAGATGCCTTTGCTGGTGATGTATGGCCCTGCTTTGGCCTGGAAAAGCAACCTGCCCTGTCATCATTCCGTGGAACCTCCGTGGCAGTCTTGTGGGGCTGTCTGCTGGTGACCTGCGGGAAGAAGCCTAACAGGCTACAGGCCCAGTTACCTTTTCCATCTCCCTCCATAGCTCAGCCTTTCCCAGGGAGCTGGCTCAAGTCTCAGGAGGAAGAAATGGAGGTCATGCTCCATAATTAGATTGAGGTTATTATGGAGAAGAGGGACAGTGAATGTAGACTCACAACTGAAATTAGTCAAAATCACAATAAATAACATTTCAACACCTATTAGGGTGGCTATTATGGAAAAGAACCAAATAAAAAAAAACAGAACATAACAAGTGTTGGTGAGGACATGGAGCAATTGGGACCCCTGTGCACTGTTGGTGGAAATATAAAAAGGTGTAGCGAACAACAGTGTAGTAGTTCCTCAAAAAATTAAACAGAATTACTGAATGATCTAGCAGTTCCACTTCTGGGTATAGAGCACAAAAGAAGTAAAATCAGGGATTCAGATATTTGAACACCTGTGTTTAGAGCAGCATTCTTCACAATAGCCCAAACGTGGAAACAATTCAGGTGTCCATTGACAGATGAATGTATAAACAAAATGTGGCATGTACGTACAATGGAATATTATTCAGCCTTAAAGAAGAAAGAAATTTGGACACATGCCACAGTATCGATGACTCTTTAAGAAATACGGTAAATGAAATAATCTAGTCACAAAGGGACAGATATTGTTGGATTATAATTATATGAAGTACTTAAAGTAGTCAAGTTCATAGAGACAGAAAGCAGAATGGTGTTTGCCAGGGGATATGGGAGGAGGGAGTGGAAAGTTAGTTCTTAATGGGTACAAAGTTTCATTTTGGGAAGATGAGTAAGTTCTGGAGATGGATGGTAGTAATAGTTGTACAACATTGTGAATGTATTTAATGTCAATAACCAGCACACTTAAAATGATTAAAATGATACATTTTATGTTATGCATATTTAACCACAATTATAATCTAAAAAAGTGATAGCAAAGAGAACAAAAAACTGAATTTAGTGTTTTGTAATCTGAAAGCTGATTGGTCAGCATTATTGTGGAGTGACCTCCTCAGAGTGGGTGAGACAAAAGCCTACAAACAATTTATAAGGGTCTTAAGCTACAGTTGCTCTCTCCCTTCCCCTTCTCTGCACCTTCCACTCTCCTGAGAGACTAGTTTATGGAGAGATGGTTCCTGCCCTCAAGAAGCTCCCAGCAGGGTGAGAAGACAGGTGTGTGCGAGCTGGTACCTGAAAGATGATGTGACAGCTGTGGTGACAGAGGTGGAGATAAGTAGTTGCTCTGGAACAAGGGTCAGGGTGTGTGTGTGTAGGGGAGATGGATGGCGGCGGGCCCTGTAGAAGACTACCTAGAGGACGGATACTGGAGGTGAGCCTTCATGGGCAGCAGTGTATGGCAAGGAGGGAACATGAAAGAGGGTATTGCAGGGGGCATGGGCAGGACAGTTTGAGATCTCTGGGGAAGGG
Source organism: Macrotus californicus (assembly GCA_007922815.1). Classification (NCBI taxonomy): domain Eukaryota; kingdom Metazoa; phylum Chordata; class Mammalia; order Chiroptera; family Phyllostomidae; genus Macrotus; species Macrotus californicus. The sequence continues at coordinate 52,160 of VMDR010000908.1, read as the reverse complement.
GCAGCTTCTCTGGTGTAGCCAAAACCTTGGGTCATGCGGACATAGATGAAGGCAGGGAGAAAGGCCAGTTGGGCAAGGCCACGATGACCACATGCATCCTGCTAAGGCACTTTGGACTTTATTCTTCAGGTAGCGTTTTTAAAGCAGGGGGGTGATGTGATTCTACCTGGGTTTTAGAAAGATAGCTCTGAGAACAGTGTAAATGATGGACAGAATGAGAGATGCTTATCTCATAAACTTCTGGGTGAACTCTCAGGACCTTGCAACCCAGGCCAACCTTCCCTTGGATTTGAATGAATTTGTCAAGTGGATCAGGAGTAAACTGCCTGCTGAATGGCCTTTGAATGCAACAAAAAGGGAAACTCCACATCAGCTGCAGTGAAATATAAATGCTGCCATGTTGGAAATGCCATTGCTCATGGGAGAGAGTAGGTAGCATGAGAGGAAAGTGAGAGAGCATCTGGACCCAAAGGAGAACCACTATTGTCAGCCAAAGAATTTCTCCCAGTTTCACTGAGCCCACCTGACTAGGAAATATAAACTCACCCATAAATGGCGAACCAGGCCCCCAGGAAGTGACCCTTCTGAGTCTCAGTTCAGTGAGCATCTCACCTGGGAAAGTGCCCAGGTGCCCACCCGACCCTCCCAACACCGTGGCTGGGCTACCAGGCCTCGGGGCTGTGATCTGTGAGCAGCAAGACTACAGCCCAAAGGAGGCCTCTCTTAAACCGTCGTGTTTACATCGCGCTGCTTAACGTGGACAATAAACAGATGTACAGATCAATTAATAGACATTTAAAAGCATTTACTCAGTCCCCACAGCAGTTTATGGAAAGTGCATTTAGAAAGCAATCGAGATTATTGCTATTCTAAAGTGCTTGGGCATCCCAGATGAAAGGCGCTCGTAACTGGAAAGTATTTATAACTGAAGAAGAGGCCCTCCACACCCATGCTATACAACACCAACACCATCTCCTGGCATGCCTGACCTGTCAGCCCAGGCAGCATGTCTGTTTAAATTACACTTTAGATTCTATGGGGTGGAGACTTTGTTTTTATGGTTCATAAAGCATCATGAATAACCATGGCGCCCTAAATAAATAGAAACCACATGAAACAAAGAAAAGAGAGGTTTCTTTGGCATGTCCCCACTGCATATCCAATGGCCAGGTCCCCACTGCATCCAGGGTTTTGCCCCTTGCTCCACAGTACTTGGGGTAAATGGATGCTACTCTGGGGAAGTGGCTTATGGGGTAGTGTCAGGATTCTCACCCCCCTTTAAAGGGCAGCGTGACAGTGTTTTCTAGGAACTGTATCCACCTGCAGGGGAAGTCTACAAGGAGAGTCACGTGTTGTCCTTGTTACCCAAACAGGACCAATCAGTGCACAAAGAGACTTACTGATTTGCCCAAAGCCTCCTAGTAAACCAGAGGTGATACAGGACTTTGTCCTAACCCCAGCCTGCCGTTCATTGCACTTCTGCAACAGAGTAGCAACACGCATTCATAAGACGCTGTATCGTGCCTGATATCCAGCAGTCAAAAACTGCTGTGACTGAAGCTGCCACCGTGCTCTATTCAGCCACAAAGCTGGTGATGGGTCACTGGGTCAGTGTCTGGCTAATGGATGGCTCGAAACACTCATTATCTCCTTACCATGCTTCTCCTCACTTTACCTTGCAAATCTAGTTTCAAAGGACTTTAGGAAATCACATTTGTTGCTTTCTAGCCTGGCACTGAGGGAAAATGGAATGAAGGGGTATAGAGCCACCTCTGGTCATCTAGCATAAGTACCGAACACAAAGAATATTTAAAAATACGGGCGTGTTTAGGACAATCGGCATCACCTTCCATTATTAAGATGCTTTCCACCTGCTTGTTTTATACTGTCAACTAGACTGTAAGTCTTTGGAAGGCAGGGGTTAGACCTTATAATTCTTAGCACTTCCCATAACACCCCTTGCATAACATAACAGCTGAAGAAATATTTGTTGCTTTCTTTTTAACGTTCCCAGACAAATGTTGACTGATCTTTGAGCCAGTATGTAAGATATGTGGAAGAAGAGAATTATGGCAAAGCCTATTTTAATAGCTAGTAGTTTGCTTACAGTACAAAGCTCAACGACTCCGCTTAATGAAAACTTGGTTTCCAAAGACTGAAAAGGCACTAAGAGAATCAATGTGGAAGATCCAGCCTTCTAAACTTGTTGGATGCTTCCAGACTTGCGGAGGGTAAGTTACTTGGCTTGTTCAGAGCCTAGGGCTGATTTTTCATGTGGCCGGGTCAGGTTGAAAGAAAAGGCAAAAGGCAATAAAGAATACTCTGGAATCATAGCAAGGGAGAAAGTGTCGCTGATGGCTCTCTGCTTCCTTTTCCTCCTTAAGTATAAATTATGACCACATAGCCTGCCTAGTTCCGGAGGGAGGGGACTAGAGAGCTATTTATTTTAGATCTTTCTGAAGGGATTGCTCTGGGAGTCTTCTATTTAGCTATGCTTTTGCTCAGGGCTTCATTTTATTAGTAGGCGTGCTCATAGTAATTGCAAGCTTTTAAATTTATGGTGAAAGATAGTAAGATTGGAGAGGAAATAAAAATCACACATTCTTGGTGCTTTTGTCACATGCGGAAAATCAATCACTAGCCTGGCTAGCAGCTTAGTCACTGGGGACAAAAGTAACAAACCTTCGTGGACACCAACCCATGGAGGGTGATGAGAACAGGGGAGATTTTAATTCTCAGAACAGATCAGCTTTGTCTATGTCATTAATATGGTTGTGGGCAGAGTTTTTTCACTTGACATTCATTAAATATTGTTACAGTAATGTTAATTTAATTAACAAAATGATTTATGTAAGGCACTGAGGATAGTACCCGGCATGTAGTATGTGCTCAATAAATAGAAATTATTGTTTACCAAATAATTTCATCCCATAATTCACAATACACATGAATTCTCCTCACAATGAGCACACAGTAGTGACGTTTTGCTGTATAAAATGATGCTCCGAGAGCTATTCCCTGCCACTAGGGAATCTCACGTGTAAAGGACAGTGAGTCGCTGGGCTGCACAGCCAGCCTTTGCTCTGCACCTGGTTTACAGTCCACTCTTTAAACTCTGATGAGAAGAGTTTTTCTGCTTTCTAGTTACCACAGAGTGAAACTGGTGAGCCCTCTGCTAACCATTTTAGAGAAAGGTTAATTTGATGTACAAAACATCTTTTTATGGGGCATACATATTGTATTCATAACCCAAGATACATGCAAGTTTTCTTCCCACTAATTGCCCACAATAGTTAGGTTTCTGTGTACAAATTGATGTCCCACCCTCACGAGGTGAGCAGTCTGGGAGATGGAGCAGCCAGTCTGAGGAAGAGGAAAGGGAGTTCAGGAGCCTGGATTCTGAAAGAACCTTCCTAGAGCTCACCTGGTGAGCCCAGGAGCCCCTAACCCACAGGCTAACCTCCCTGCCTGTTATCCAGCCATTATAGTTTCCTTTGGGGAAGGCTTCAGGTCCCCTCAGGAACTGAGTTAAGATGCAGGTCCCTACATAAAGATTGACTCAACCGTGCTGTGTAGGAATGGGACCCAGAGAAGAAGCCTGGATCTGGAATTGATGAGGGAGAGGAAGATGGAAGGCAAGGTGCGATGGTACCCCTTGGAGGCAGGTCGGAAGGCACATCCCAGCAACTTTTCCTGCTCCCCTTTTTCTCAGAGAGCCAGCTTGTGCCCACACTCCTCCAGGCAACCTCTGGCTGGCCCCAGGAAGCTCTGTAAGTAGACATTTAAGGAGGAAGGGAACTAGTTTCTTCTTATCTCATAGAGCAAACCCACCTTGGGTAGCAAAGTCCCTTCTCCGGAGGCCAAAAGACCACATAAAACTCTACCACAAGTTGAGAGGCATCAATAGGGTTACAACAAGTGTGATCAGATATGAGCAGAGCCCTCTGAAGAACCCCACGTTTCCAGCCAGCACTCACTTGTGCCCACCTCTGATGCCAATCCACTCTAAAGCAGGTTTCCCTGGGCAGCTGTCCGTCAAGCAGAGAGAACATCTCTGAAATGGTACATTCCAGTGGAAGATACTGATAGCAGGGGCAGCTTTTCAGATTTTATGATAATCCGTCTCTTGATGCACTGTCTAGACATAGGTACACAAAGGGTTAACAGGCCTTTTGGGACTCGGCTGCCAAGTACACTTACTGCTCAGTCCAGCACTCCCAGCTTGTGTTCTTATGCTGCTGGAGTGGCCTGTTCATGGCATCTGGTTCCCTGGCAACAGCTTTCATTGGCTCAATCAAAGCCCTTTCTTCTCAAGAAAGCTCCTACTGAGACACCCACCACCACCACTAATCATCATCTTAACTCAGAGTTTAGGATGCAGCTGGTATGAAAAATAGCATTTGTGGATGTGAGAAGATAAAGCAATGGGCTGGGTTGCATACACCTGCCTACGTGATCCTTGCACTGGTTTTCTACAGGACCCTTTGGAAATTACCTGATTCTTCCACTGGGACAGAGAGAAAGGCTGGGCCAAAAAGCTCTCCAGAGCTGGATTTCTTTGTTCGGCAGACATCCATGGCCTCTGTGATCCATGACTAGCTGTTTCCTGGGCTGATCTGTCATATAACTGCGGGCCCTGCGCTCTGACAAGGGGCGTTGCTCAGCTGAGGGAGTTCAGACATGGAAATCCATATTGTGCAAGGCTTGTCCCCGGTCAGCCACGAGCCGGGGAAAGAAGTCTGCCTCCGCTAGAACTCGGGGAGTCTGGCGGCTGCTCCACTTTGTCCCAAGAAGTTTCGGCAGCTCCAGATTTGCTAAGAACAGCAGGACAAAGTAGCTCTTCACGCAGCTTTTGGGGAAAAAAAATTGTTGATGAGATTCTCTTATAAAGATGGGCATTTTTAGGTGGATTCTTTAGTCTTACTGAGAATCGCTTCGAGTTTTCTTGTTTTGTCTGGGGCTAGAATAACATGAAAGCAACAAAGTAGAGATGAGGAGGAAAGCAAACTGTTCTCACTTCTGGTTCACTAGTATCAATCTACTTAACTCATTTTTATCTTTTTTTTCAAGTCAGATTTCATTTCGTGAATTTATCCTCACTAAAATCTAAACAGATAGCGTCATTCAGGAACTAAACATGTTCAGAGTTCATAGTAATGTTTATAAAAGATGTTGACTTGTGGCCTGGCCATCCACCCTAGTATTTGTGCTGCTCTAGCCGTCTGTTTCCTCAGGAGAAAACAGCCATCCTGATCATAGTGTTGAGATGTAATGGAACAGTTGACAATTCCCAGTCAGTCAGGGTTTGTGGCTGCTCTGCTTGGGCAAGCGAAGGTCCTCTCCTGTGCAGTATGTGTGTATGAATGGTTCTCTGTCTGATCTACTAGCTTGTCCGCAGTTTAGCACGGTAAGGGCTCTTGGTCGTGCTACCTCACATCATTTAAAATATGTTATGAGGGCACTTAACAAAAACAACATACATTTGAGAGCTATTTGGGGACAGGTCTTGCTCTATTTCTTTTTAAAAAATATTTTATTGTTGTTCTATTACAGTTGTCCCAGTTTTTCCTCCTTTGCCCTCCTCTGCCCAGTCCATTATCCCCCACCCCGATTCCACAGTCAGTATCATGGACAAATGTTGTCCATGTCCATGGGTCATTCATACATGTTATTTGACTAATCCCTTCCTCTTCTTCCCACCATTATCCCTTACCCCCTCCCCTCTGGTCACTGTCAGGCTGTTCCATGTTTCCATGCCTCTGGTTCTATTGTGCTCATTAGTTTTTTGTTGTTGTTCATTAGGTTGCTCTAACAGGTGAGATCATATGGTATTTATCTTTTATTGACTGGCTTATTTCACTTAGCATAATCTCCAGTTCCATCCATGCTGTCATGAAAGGTCGGAGTTACTTCTTACTTTCTGCCACATCGTATACCATTGTGTAAATATACCACAGTTTTTTGATCCACTCATTTACTGATGGGCATTTAGGCTGTTTTCAGCACTTGGCTATTGTAAATTGTGCTACTACGAACATAGGGGTGCATAGGTTCTTTTGAGCTGGTGTTTCAGGATTCTTAGGGTATAATACCAGCAGTGGAATTGCAAGGTCAAAAGGCAATTCCATTTCTAGTTTTTTGAGAAATTCCATACTGTTTTCCACAGTGGCTGCACCAATCTGCATTCCCATCAACAGTGCACTAGGGTTCCGTTTTCTCCACATCCTTGTCAGCATTTGTTGTTTGTTCATTTGGTTATGATGGCCATTCTGACTGGTGTGAGGTGGTATCTCTTTGTGGTTTTAATTTACATCTCTCTGATGGCTAGTGATGCTGAGCATCCTCTCATATGTCTCTGGGCCCTCTGTATGTCCTCCTTGGAGAAGTGTCTGTTCAGGTCCTTTGTCCATTTTTTAATTGGATTGTTTGTCTTCCTGGTGTTGAGTCATATGAGTTCTTTATATATTTTGGAGATCAAACCCTTGTCCAAGGTATCATTGACAAGAATGTTTCCCCATGTGGTTGGATCCCTTTTTTCATTTTGATGATGTTTTCTTTAGCTGTGCAGAAGCTTTTTACTTTGATGTAGTCCCATTGTTTATTCTTTCCTTTATGTCCCTAGCCCTAGGAGATATATCGGTGAAAATATTGCTTCTTAGGATATCTGAAATTTTACTGCCTATGTTTTCCTCTAGGACTTTTATGGTGACATGACTTATATTTAAGTCTTTCATCCATTTTGAGTTTATTCTGGTATGGGTGTTATTGGGTGGTCTAGTTTCATTTTTTTGCATGTAACTTGTACCTGTCCAGATCTCCCAACACCATTTATTGAAGAGGCTATTTTTACTCCATCTTATGCTCCTGCTCCCTTTGTCAAATATTAATTGACTGTAGAGACATAGGTTTATTTCTGGGCTCTCTGTTGTGTTCCATTAATCTATATGTCTGTTCTTGTGCCAGTACCAGACTGTTTTGATTACAGTGGCCTTGTAATATAGGTTGATACCAGGTATTGTGATCCCTCCTGCTTTGTTCTGCTTTCTCAAGATTGCTGAGGCTATTAGGGGTCATTTTTTGTTCCCTATAAATTTTTGAAATATTTTTTCTAGATCTAATATGCCATTGGTAATTTAATAAGGATTGCATTGAATTTATAGATTGTTTTGGGTAGTATGAACATTTTAATGATGTTAATTCTTCCAATCCATGAACATGGTCCATACTTTCATTTATTTGTATCTTCCTTAATTTCTTTCTTCAGTATTCTGTAGTTCTCTGTGTATAGGTCTTTTATTTCCTTGATTAAGTTTATTCCTAGGTACTTTATTTTTCTTGTTGCTACAGTAGATGGGGTTTTCTTTTTTCTTGTTTCTGATATTTCATTGTTGGTGTACAAAAATGCCTTTGATTTCTGAATATTGACTTTGTATCTCGCTATTTTGCCAAATTTACGTATTAGGTTGAGTAGTTTTTGATGGAGACTATAGGTTTTCCTATGTACATTATCATGTCATCTGCAAATAATGACAGTTTTACTTTTTCCTTTCCAATTTGGATGCCTTTTATTTCTTTTTCTTGTCTGATCTCTGTGGCTAGAACTTCCAATATTATGTTGAATAAAAGTGGTAAAAATAAGCACCCTTTTATTTTTCTTGATCTTAAAGAGAAAGATTTTAATTTTTGCCCATTGAGTATGATGTTAGCTGTAAGTTTCCCATATATGGCCTTTCTTATGTTGAGGTATGTTCCCTCTATTCCCTCTAATTACTGAGAGTTTATACCATAAATAGGTGCTGTGCTTTATCAAATGCTTTTTCAGCATCTATTGATATGATCATGTGATTTTTGTCTTTCATTTTGTTTATATAATGTATTACATTTTTTGATTTGTGAATATTGTACCTTCCTTGCATCCCTGGAATAAATCCCACTTGATCATGGTGTATAATCTTTTTAATGTACTGCTGGATCTGGACTGCCAACATTTTGTTAAGGATTTTAGCATCTGTGTTCATCAGTGATATTGGCCTGTAGTTTTCTTCCTTTGTTATGTCTTTACCTGTTTTTGGAATTAGGATAATATTGGCCTCGTAAAAAGAGTTTGAGATCCTTCCCTCTCCTTGAATTTTTTGGAATAATTTGAGAAGGATCAGAGTTAGCTCTTCTTTAAATGTTTGGTAAAATTTGCCTGTGAAGCCATCCAGTCCAGAGTTTTTGTGTGCCAGTTTTTTGATTACTGCTTCAATTTCACTAGTTGTTATTAGCATATTTAGGCTTTCTGCTTCTTCTTGATTCAGTTTTTAAAGCTTGTATGTTTCTAGAAATTTGTCCATTTTGCCCAGGTTTTCCAATTTCTTGGCATATAGTTGTTCATAGCAATTTCTTACAATCCTTGTGGTATTGGTTGCAACTTTTCTTCTTTCATTTCCTATTTTATTTATTTGGGTCCTCTCTCTCTCTCTCTCTTTTTTTTTTTATGAGTCTGGTTAAAAGCTTGTCGATTTTGTTCTTTTCAAAGAAACAGCTCCTGGATTTATTAATCCTTTGAATTGTTTTTTTAGTCTCTATGTCATTTAATTCTGCTCTGATCTTGATTATTTCCTTCCTTCTACTTGCTCTGGGCTTTATTTGTTGTTTTTCCTCTTGTGCATGTAGATGTAGGGTTAAGTTGTTTATTTGAGATTTTGCTATCTTTTTTAGGTAAGCCTGTGTTACTATGAACTTCCCTCTCAAGACTGCCTCTGCTGTGTCCCATAGGTTTTGGGCTGTTGTGTGTTCATTTTCATTTGTTTCCAGAAACCTTTTGATTTCTTCTTTGATCTCATTGTTAACCCATTCAGTCTCCATGTATTTGAATGTTTTTGAGTTTTTTTTCCTTGAGGTTGGTTTCTAGTTTCAAGCCATTGTGATCCAAGAAAATGCTTGATATGATTTCAATTTTCTTGAATTTGTTGAGGCTTGTTTTGTGTCCTATCATGTGGTCTGTCTTTGAAAATGTTCCATGTGCATTTGAAAATAACATATACTTCGCTTCTTTGGGGTGAAAAGTTTTGTGTATATCAATTAAGTCCATTTGATCTAGAGTGCTATTCAATGTCACAATATCCTTGTTGATTCTTTGCTTGGAAGATCTATCTAGTGTTGACAGTGGGGCGTTAAAATCCCCTTCTAAGAGTGTATTACTGTCAATATCTTTCCTGATTTCCTCCAAGATTTTCCTTATATATTTTGATGTTCCTATGTTTGATGCATATATGTTTATAAGGGTTATATCTTCTTGATGGATTACTCCCTTATGTATTATGTAATGTCCTTCTTTGTCTGTTTTTATGGTTTGGAATCTATTTTATCTGATATAAGTATTGCTACCTCAGCTTTTTTTTCATGTCTGTTTGCTTGGAATATTTTTTCTATCCCTTCACTTTCAGTCTGTATACATCTTCTGTTTTGAGGTGGGTCTCTTATAGACAACATATACCATATTTTGCCATGTATAATGCACACTTTTTGCCCAAATTTTTGAGGGAATATTAAGGGTATGCATTATACATTAGTAGTACTAATTCTGCATCTATATAAATGTTTTTAATTCTTTTATTTATGCTTACATGTTAAGAGTGTAACTCTAGAAAGCAATACAATATCTGTATGCAAGATAATTATGCTTGAATATGATAATTCATTTTGTTTCTAAATATAAATAAATAAAAACATTGAATTAAAATGAAAGATTTTTTTTCTGGAAATTTGAACCCAAAACATGGATGCATGTTATATACAGCAAAATGCAGTATGCAGGTCATGTTTTCTTATCCATTCAGCTACGCTGTGTCTTTTGATTGGAACATTTAATCTATTTAAATTTAAGGTTATTATTGATAGGTACGTATTCATTGCTATTTTTTCCCCTTTGTACTTGAGTTTCTCTTTCTCTCTCTCCCTTTCTTCATCTTCTTAAAGCAGTCCCTTTAGCATCTCTTGCATTTCCTATTTGGTGGAGATGCATTCTTTTAGCCTTTTGTCTGGGAAACTCCTTATTTTCACCGTCCATTTTAAATGAAAGCCTTGCTGGGTAGAGTAGTCTTGGGTGCAGGCCTTTGCTTTTCATTACTTGGAATATTTCTTGCTATTTCCTTCTGGCTTGTAGTGTTTCTATTGAGAAATCTGCTGATAGCTTTATCATTGCTCCCTTGTATGTTATTAGCTGCTTCTCCCTTGCTGCCTTTACGATTCTCTCTTTGTCTTTAAATTTTGCCATTTTAATTATGATGTGTCTTGGAGTGGGCCTCTTTGAGTTCATCTTGATTGGGACCCTCTGTGCTTCCTGGACTTACATGACTTTTTCCCTCATCAAGTTAAGAAGTTTTCCGTCATTATTTTTTCAAACGAGTATTCTATCCCTTGCTCATTCTATCCCTTCTCCTTCTGGTAACCCTATGATATGAATATTATTATGTTTCATGTTGTCCTGCAGGTCCCTTAAACCCTCTTCATTCTTTCCGAGTCTTTCTTCATTTTGTTGTTCTGTCTGGGAATTTTTTTCTACCTTGTCCTCCAGCTTTGTTCTATTTCTTATGATATGTGTAATTTAAAAATTCTTAACCCCTGAGCCTCAGTTTCCTCATCCAGGAAGTGGGGATAATAGTGCTTATCACATGGGGCTGTCACTAAGAACCAGAAGAAATGTTGTCCCTGGGCCCCGCACCTACAGATTCTGATTATTTTATTCTGGAATAGGGCCTGTGCACTGATAATTTTAGAAGCTACCCAGGTGATTCTAATGTTCTGCCAGCAGTGAGAACAACAGATGCAGCATATGGAGGCTCTCTATGATTATTTTTCAGGTTGAGAAATTTCTTGAAGTTCAAGTCTTCTTTGGAATGGAGATAAGGAGGAGGTAATAGTCATAGAAACAAAATTATCTTACTTCTTCCTCAGATCTGTGAGTTACAATAGATAGGAATGGAGATGTAGCCCAGTGTGGGGGAAGCATTCTCTTCTCTTTGAATCCTTTTGAGATGGATCTCAATCAAATATTTTTTTCATTCATAAAAAGGAAAAAAATTACTGAGCACTTTCTATATGGATGTTTTTATAAGAGATAGTATGATAAGGAGAAATGGGTAAATAGTTTAATGCTCAGAAAGCTCATAGCCTATCAAGGGAAAATAAGTGAGTCTATATGATACCAGGCTTGGTGTAATTAAATAGTAATACCCTGAACTGCTTTTCCCTGGAGGAGCCTTGATGATGTGACATAGGAAGTTTCAAGATATTTTGAAATGAGAGACACATTTCCAGCTTGGATTCTAAGCAGGAAGCAATTTTTTTTTTCCTTTTAACAGTAATGACTTAATGTCTTTATTAAAAATACGAAAGTCCTTTAGAATACCCACAAACATACAGTCCTTCCTTCTTCCCTTTGCCCAGCCTGGGGTACCGTATCTCAGGAACAGAAGTAGAAGTCCGTGGCTCTTCTCTGTCCAAGCCAAGTGGTCCCAAAAAGACCCCATGAAGCAATTTTTATCTTCCCAACAAAGGACAGCACCCTGATTAAAGACCAAGAGAATAAAAACATAGAACCCTTGGTGTTAGACTTTATAAAATACCACACTGGTATTTTCATTAGTTAGCAGAACAGACAGCAAGCATTTGTATGGCATATTTTAAGGAAGAAAATCTTTTGCATATATCAATTGAAAGATGCTTGGCACTTAAAGGCCACATATAAACAAATACATAAACAAAACCAGAAATTTTTGTAGTTGGTAACAAGGTGGGGTGGCCCAAAGCAATATGGAACAGCAGCTCTAGAGAACCTGCAAGAAGATTCCAAACTGATCCCCAAATGGTTCTTTTAGCTATGCTATCATGAGTTTTCATTCATTCTTTAGGGTGGAGAAAGAGGAGACTGGTGTTAGAACCCCTTGTATACTCCTTGGAGATAACTCCATATAAAACATGGTGTAGTGAAGCAAAGAGGTTTCCTGTTATGAACTAAATCCAATCCAATTGGTAGTGGCTGCTTAGAACACTTGATTGAGAATAATTCTGCAGAGTCCTGGCCTAGCAAAAAAAACAGTTTCATGACTCATTAGTTATGTCATCCATAGGTGAGGAAGAGTGAATTGTGATACACATTGTGAGCTTTGCCAACTCAATGTTGTAAACTGCACAGGATTCTCATTACAGGGTGTAGGTTTAATCATTCTTAACAAATTCTTTTGGCATCAACATTAAGTCATTTTATTATATATTTTTTAACAACTTATTATAGAACACTTAGTTCCTTAAATCTAAGATGCCGTATTAAGAAAATATTTGTAAATTCTCAACTGAGGATATGTTTATTGATTTCAGAGAGAGAGGAAGGGAGAGAGAGAGAGAGAGAACAAACGAGAGAGAGAGAAACATTAATGTGAGGGAGAAACATCAATTGGTTGCCTCTTATATGCTCCCTGACAGGTGATTAAACCTGCAACCTAGGATGTGCTCTGACTGGGAATTGAACCCGTAACATTTTGGTGTATAGGATGATGCTCCAACCAACTGAGCTACCCAGTAAGGGCTAAGATGCCATATATTTTAAGATAACACTGATTGTTTAATAACAGGGTTTAAGGGAAAAAAATGCTATCATTAATATTAACACAAAAATAATATTTATCCACATACTCTTTTTCAGTACTTTATTCAATGTTTGAAAATAAACCTCTTTCAAATTCGGCCGAAAGATGCTCCTGAATCATTTGTGACTGTTGCAGTTGTGCATAGCATTATGGGGATTCTCTGCTTTTTATCACCTGGCCTGGTGATTTCAACCTTCTTACCAAATGTAAACTTAGGTGGTCTAATTGTTAGTCATATTGTGGGATACCAGGGTTTCATTTGTGTTTCCTGTTTGGTTAAGCTCATAATTTTATCCTACCCTTAATTAAGTTATTCCTTTCTAGAAGGTAAACAGCTTCTCTTGCAAGTCATCCAGGTGGTCCTGAAAGATACTGGGCTCCTGAGGATGACTTTGCAATGAATGAGTTGATCACACCAACCTCTCTTAACTTTAAAAATTCTCCTATTTCTCCTGAGATATCTGTCAATTTTTACTGCATGTAATTACAGTACCTGTTGTGTAGTCTGGCAATCCTCTTTCTGTGTTGTCTGAAGTACTTGGCTGTTGTTTTGCTAGAAAACATGAAAGTATAGTCATGCCTCAGCAATAAATATTTGCTTCACTTACTGTAAATGCTAAGTCCTCCCACGGGCAGGCAATAACTACTCTGTCTCAACTTACCCTCCTGCCAGCAGGGGCAAATTTCTTTTGACGTAAGTTATAAGCAGCATCCCAATTTTAGAAATGTTAAGATGTGAGCAAATAAGAGTCTGAGAAGAAAGAGAATAAACCAGATATCTAAATGAGATAAACTCTGAGTATCCAAGTCAAGATTTCCAGAGTAAGCAAGCAGGCTTGTTCTTGAGGGACACTGCAGACACGGGACTCCTCTGGTGGGGAACTTTGGTTCAAGCACTCCCTAGCATCCTTGCTGAATGTTTTTAGGACTGCACAACAGTCTAAGATACTTCTGTCTAAACTTTTTCCTCCCCCTTCTCCTTCACATGGTCAGACCTGTCCCTTGTCTGACAGTTCTGTCTCCCTCCTCATTTTCCCTTACAGGTGTTTTTTCTAACAAATCTGTTGCATATCTAATCCTGTCTTGGTGCCTGCTTCTTGGAGAACCCATATAGACACTCAATCCTTGTGGACAAGGTACCAGGTAGGTGTCCTCAATAGATTCCCAATCTGCTGTTTCATTTGCTTTGTTATTTCCCATTCCTTTCCCAACTACCACTATGTTTTATAAGTTAGCACTATAGGATAGTCTCCAGGAAAGAAATATGTTACTCAGGAAGCAGTGCCTATAGGAAAGTCCAGAGGAGAAAAGAAAGCAGACCTAAAGGATGATTATAAGGACATACTAATTCTTCCTTATTATGCTAATTATTCCTTTAAACAGAGTTTATTTGTTTTTAAGCAAAATTAGTTAACTGTCATTATGATGAAATTGAGTTGCATCTCAGGAACAAACAGAATCAGGGACCTAAATGGCATTAGGATGTAATTGTTGCCTCTCATTTCTCAGGCCCATCAAATAGCCACTAATGGCTCCTGGACTTACATCCTATAGCCCTGGGACCCATAGAAAGGCTGGCTTCTCCTTTTCGATTCTAGTTCCAATTGCCAGGGGAAAGCACAACTTGCCCCATCTTAGGTCAAATACCTACCCTCATAACAATCAATCGTGTTCAGGGGGACTGAGTCAGGAAGGACTGTGATTAGTCCATGTTCTACCAACATGGTAGAGTTCATGGTCACTATGTGCATGCTGGATGTTCTCAGAAGAAAGAAGGAAGGTTGCTTTTATGGACTTGTATAAAGAATTGGTCATGTTAGGCCTTCAAGATCAAACCAGGCTTTGAAATCCCCACTTCCTCTTTCAGGACCCCCAGTCTCTATCTCCCTTCTTATCTAAATTCCTTATAAAGAAAATAAGGTATTTTTAATCTACAGCTTGGAGCAGAGAGGGACTGGAAAACATGTCTCTACTTTTAAGTGGGTTATGGATTATTTTTATTTTGTACCTTATTAAATTCCTATGGAATGTACTCATTTTTTATCCAGCAACTGGCAACACTGCTTTTGGACATCCGGGAATACTGGGAAGAGAAAGATTCAGTACTCCCTCTTCACTGCACCTCTTTCTGGGCGGACTTTATGTCAGAATGTGACGCCGTCTCCAAGTCCTCTCTGTTGGCTTCTTGAGGTTACAGCCTTTGGTGACCATAGTGCTTTTTAGTGCTTTTTGGTGCTTTAGGACATGGTGAAGGTAAGATTTCAGAAATGTCCTACATTATCGTGATGGCTGAACTCAAAGCTGGGCCCCTTATCCAGCCCCTGGCGCAGCTGCAGTGTCTGCTGCCTGTTGAGGCTGCCTTTGAAAGCTGGCATTTTGTTGGGACAAACTCAAACCTCAGTGGCAGACTTGGGTTGCAATGGAAAGTAGATTCCAAAGCTGCCCCTGGAATGTGAGCTTTTCCTGGAAACTTTCCATGCTGCCTCTTAGAGAACAGCAGGCATGGACGTATTCACACCAGGAGTCAATTAGAAAAAACCAAATTATTGCCATTCCAATAAACAACGATCTCTCTTCCTTTTCAAATAAACTTGTTAGGATGGCTTAAAAGCCAGGTCTAATTACATGATCAGATAGCATAAATCTGATTAGAAGCTTTTCTTCGTCTGCTTTAATTAATTTTCTCTTGCAATCAGAGTTATTTCTAGTAAACATTAAATATGTATTTAAACAATTTTAATGTATATTTTTTCTAAAACCTAATGGGGGTCTCTTTCATTTATCCTTCTTGCTTTTTGATGAGGGATGAATGTTCCTTGGACTCAGTGTTCAGAGAGGAAGAGAGCTAGGAGAATTCCACACCTTCATAATTTAGCCTGAGATATAAATACATGTGTCCCGGGTACAAACATCTAGGTCATATATCATAGGTTGGGTGAGGAGAGTCATCTAAGGTGGTTCTGGGTAGCTGTTAAATGTTTGATCCACTGGAGGGAAAGGGGAGGAAGTAAAATGGTGAGAATATTAGCAGTTGATCATAACTATGCCTTTCAAACTTGTCTGAAACAGGCCCTTCCAAGAGACACTCAATTATCAATTATCTTCCTCTTGCTCCTCCACTCTCCGTCTCTCTCACTCAGTAAAGACAACTTTCTCTTCCTAAGGTACATCTCCATCCATCCAAAAGTTGTGAGATCTGCAATCCCAATGGTTTAAATGTGATCTTATAGGTAGTAGAATGTGTCATTCACCTTTACTTAGCAGTGTTTGGTACATAATAGAAAGGAGAGAGGGAGGAAGGAAGGAAGGAGAGAAGATTCTTGTACTCTACATTTTTAGGATTTATCAATCTCTTTGAAAAATCACCTTCTAGTTGAAAAGTGTGAGTGGTGAAATCTGATGAAATGTAGTTTGACCAGATGCTGAGAGCACTGGCTGATGTCGTGTGTCTGGTACCCTCAGTCTGTGTGCATGAGGAGTGGGTAATTGCGGGTGAACTCTTTTTCCTTTGTAGTGGCATTTCTTAAGGGTCTGAGTTAAGATTCTATGTCATCTTCATGTTGATGAACATTACTGCTGTCATTTTAGGTTTCTCTCAGTTCACTATGTCCTTGTCAATTCTAATGATGAAGAAAGCTCCCTTGAAATTTTTTAAAAAACAAATTCCTATAGAACTCAAGCAACTGCTCTCTACCTACCCTCAACCTTTTTTGCCTGTTTTTTTTGTTTGTTTGTTTGTTTGTTTTGCAGTAGGTGGGGGAATGAAGAAGAGAAAATGTAAATTTGAAACATTTAAGTTTGATTACAATTTAGTAATTGTAGAAATTACACTTTTCTTTTTGTTACTTTTAGTAAGTTCTAAAACCAATGTCACTGAAACCACTGTGTTTTTCTTCTTTTTTCAAATTGGCCAAAAATAGCAGAAGAGGGAAATTCTATGTAATCACTCCAAAGAGGTAATAAAAAAAATTACAACTACCAAATATGAAATAAGATTTATTTTTCTATTGATAAATTTTTAATAGTGCACACTGACGTTATTCACAAAGGAAAAGAATTCCCTGAGGATTACTGCTTTAATATGTATGCACAAAGAGATTTGAGGCTCACTGCTGGTAAAGAAGGGGGCCTTTAATCAAATGTAATCAAATGATCTGTTTGTACTGCTCAAGGGGAGGTGATAGGGTCCACTTATCAGAGAGTCCCCAACACCAGTCAACAGGAGACCTCCCACACTCTGCCTTGGAGAAAAAAAACCAATTTGGCTAAACAGTAGATAAGGAAGAGGGCTCACCCCTGGCTGGGTCACTGCTGGCAGGGCTGAAGTTTGATAGTGTCTAATAATATCTCATGTTTACATAGGAACCTTTTCCTGGGGGCAAAGTGCTTTACCAATATTATCTTATTAACCTGTCCTCTGACCCTAAAAGCATCCACATTTTTACTGGGGCTGGGGTTGAATAGAAGAGAGAAAGAACAAAAGAAGTAAATGGCAAAGCTAGATTTGGATGCAGTTCCGGTCTCTACATTTCCAGGCCAAGTTGCTCTCCTGTAGCCGACTGTCATTCTTAGGTGAGACGTTGAAGCCCATTCCAAATGACGAGGGGCCCCATGGTTTGACATGGCCTCGTTTAGAAAGGAGAAATGACTCTGTTACGCTTTTCTGTGTTTCGTGTGTCCAAAGAATTGGTGAAAAATCCTAAATATTGTACCTGTGTCTTCTAATTCAGAAATCCTTAATCTTGGTTCGATGGGTTTGGGGAGGCAGCAGGAAATTGTCTGCAGTCCTGGGCATATATGATCATATTTGCATTTTTTTGGAGACTGAGCCCATTGTTTTTATCAGATTTCCAAAGGATTTATGATTTCTTGAGAAGAACCTCTGGGTTCTTAGTTTTGTTCTCTACTAAGTGAAGTATTGGAACCAATCTATAGCAATACTAGTATTTAGAGTTCCAACTATATGTTCAGCTCTAATCTAGTTATGGGATCATGAGGCAGGAGAAATGAATTTATATCATATTCCTAAGTTTGCTAATACTTTATTTGGCTTCAAGTAATTTTCCACATGTGATTCATTCATTCATTTTATTTGTTTATCCAACAGACAATCACTGAGGCACTACTTTCCTAGGATTGCTTTAACAAATTACCACAGACTGCCTGGCTTAAAACAACAGAAGTTCATTCTCTCACAGTTCTGGAGGCTGCAAGTCTGAAAGAAGATGACAACAAGACCATGTTCCCCCTGGAGGCTCCAGGGGAGCAAACTTCCTTGTCTCTTTTAGCTTCTGGTGGTTGCCAATAATTCTTGTTTTGTTTTGCTTTCCTTTTAGACACATAATTCCAATCTCTGCCTCTGTCATCAGATGGCATTCTCCTTGTGTGTTTTTTTTGCCTTTTTTTGGTGGGGGGCAACAGTCATTTTGGATTAAGGGCCCACCTTACTCCAGTGTGACATCATCTTAACTATATTAACTACATTTGAACCTATCTCCAAATAAGGTCAGGTTCTGATATTCTGGGAAGGACATTAATTTTGGTGAGACAATGGACAACCCAGTACACTGAGCATCGCTCTGTACTGGATGTTATCATGAGCACTAGAGATTAAATGCATGACAAATCACTGCATAGGCACTAATAATACTTAATGATCTTGTTTGATTTTTTTAGTCCAGTAATATCCCTTCTTCTTGGGATTCCTTTAGTTGTCCCAGGGTGATGATGTAGATATCTGTGCCTTCACTCTGATTTTCTTCTGAGTCCATATTACTGTCCATTTTTGTAGAGCAAGAGAGCTGGAGTGCATCCAATAACGGGCTCAATTAGCTTTCAGTGGCTGAAATAGCTACAAATTCTTCCTTTCATCAAAAAATGAATTCCTGTGACACATGAGTATGTAGGGCAACTGTAAACAGATCAGAGCAGTAATGGTGGGAGATGAGGCCGGAGATCTAGGTAGAGATTACGGGAGGCCTTGTAGGCTGTGCTTAGGATTTTAAACAAGGAAGAGACATAGTCATAGATGCATTTACCATCATTCCCTCTGGTGTAGGGAGGAGGGACCAAAATGGAGGTAGGGAGACCAGTTAGGGAGCCATTATAATGATGCAAGCAAGAGATGGTGACCATGGGGAGGACCTGGAATCCGAATTGGTTGGTCAATTGTAGAAGTTAAAGGGGAGGACAGGGCCAAGGATAAATTGCAGGTGCTGGTAGAGTGAAATATGTAGCACCAGCTGTTGGATCTCAAGCCACTGCCCTTGTCCTGGCAGTCCAGGATGCCTCCTAAACACCAAGAACCTACAGGGCTACAGGGGAAGGCAGTAAAGCAAGCCAGTCCCTGACAATGGCAGGACAGAGCATGATTTCCCTTGTAAATGCCCCTCTCCCCTGAGACAAGTCCTACAGAGGCAGCTACAGTAACTGGTTCTCTGGTAAAAAGGTGCCTGCTTTGCCTTATTCTTATGACAATGGTGATGGGTAGGCTTTTAAATATCTGTGATCTCCTCTCCAGGGTGCCATGGTAGGGACAAGGGATATCTCAGGCTGAGGGTGACAGAGCCTACATTGGCCGAGAGACATTCTTGTGTCCCTTGACCATCTTAGCACCATGCACGCAACAACTGAGCTGAAGTTATTTCCCCAAACTGGAATAACAGTGGTGACTTTTCTCATGCTTAGAGGGAGTCATTAACTCATCTTTTCCAAACAGTGCCTAAACTCCTTAGGGAATCTGTTATTATCTCTCAAATCCCTCATCTTCAGGGGGAGTTTGGAGACTGGACAAAGTGAACGCTCGGGAAACACATGCAGTGAGTCATCTGGACTTGGATGTTGACGTTCTGGAGTCACTTTACCCTGGGTGGGGGGTGTACTTATCCAGCACCCCTGCAACTCCTTTCATGTAAAAACGCAATGAGATGAGCTAAATCCAAATTCACTTTGGTTCCAGCTTCCCCAGTGGTGGTCATGATCTTATTCTGTTAAGTGAGGTGAAGTCATCAAACATAGACCATGGAAAAGGGTGTAATTCCCTGCTCACAAGTAACATGTGGCTTAGAATAAATGCATTTCACAATTTCCCCAAAAAACTAATCACAGTTTTAGTGAAATTCCAAAGAAATAGAGCTGATTCTATAGATACCAGCAATTCAGTAGACAGAGTTGGAAAACAAAGCTGGAGGACGGATGCACTACAATAGAAGAGTCAAGGGTCTTGGGTGAGTTCCTTAACCTCTTGGTGTCTCAGCTTTCTCTGTCTTTAAAATGGGGTAATAGTTTCTATCTCTGAGAGTTGTTGAGAGAATCAAATGAAGTAAGTAAGACACAGAGTGCGTACTACACTCTACATGTGTCTAGTACATTAAAACCCTCCATCACTATCACTGCTCATTATGACTCTGGTACACGGGGAATGAGAGCAAGGATGGAAAGCCAGCAGTTGTCAGAGGAGTGATTAAATCGAGGTGTCTGGCTCAGAAGCAGGGCTGTGTTCAGAATTTTTTTCTTGCTATCTTGCTCTTTCTCAATGTCTCTCTCCTTCCTGGTTTTCCCTTTGATCTTTTTCTAAAAAACACATTTCATCTCAGTGTTTCCTTTTTCTTGGTGCAGAGTGACAGGTAAGAAAGCTCTCTAGGTTAAAAGAATTGTCCCAGGGAAAAACGAGGCTAGCTCCATTCTGATTTTTCTTGAAGGCCGATACTATGCAAAAGGCTAACCTTGGGTTAAATTCTTTTATTTTCTTAATCAAATAGCCAGGATTAAGAGACACAATAATGTTTTGGAGGTGGAACCTGTTGAGTATTTCTCTTCATAAGCAGAATCCAAACCTGGTGTTCTGACTAGCAGAAAATTGTGTTTTATAATTTAACAATACAAAAAGGCAAGTTAGGTAGCATTTTGATTGGATGGCAGAGATTGCATAGATTTTTTTCAGCAGCGCTTCAACTGCTCAGACAGATTTGAACAATCCTGAGAGACAGCACAGAGCAGTTACAAATATGAGAGGTGGTGCGCTCTGAATGGGGACTTAGTTATCTGAAGTAAACATTTGGTACAACTCGTAGACCCAAAACCGCTAGGTGAATGGAGGAATTGTACATCACCTTCCTCTCTTCAAAGACGAACTAACTGAATTTCCTTGCTCTTTCATTTAACTCTTATGGTGAAATAGATTCCCACGTTAAATGAAATCTGAATCCACTTTTGTAGGGGGAGTTTCCCTACAGTGGACCCTGAGTGAAGAACTTGAAAGTTTAATTTTTAGCCTTCTTTTTTTTCAGCCACTTGTGCTAATAGCAAAATAAAACTTCTCTGTTACTTGAGAGGGTGGTTTGATTTGAAACATTTGTTCTCATTTTTTGGAACTCTTCTGACTTCATCAAGCCATTTGGCTTTTGAAGAATTTGCAAGAAGCACTGGCAAATGCGTGGTATCCTGGAAGCTGGAGGTACTGATGGCAAAACAATATGGCATTGACTTTTTCTTTTAAAAAGTGTGCTATTTATGAATTTAATTCCTGGAAATGCTTAGTGTAAATGGTGATGAAAATGGCAACAAATCATCCTTAAAATGGACTTTTTTCTACCAAAAATTAAATGATCCCTTTTTAGATCCGTGTGTGTCTTTGTGCGAGCTTGTTAAAAGGCATCCATTTGATTTCCGGGTTCACCCTCATGCACTGAGACACAGAAGTTAACAATGAGAAATGCAATTCTAACTATGGTATTTCAGTGTTGATTTTGAAGGAGAGGGAGAGACAAAGGGAGAGACAGAGAGAGGGGAAGTAAATGTTTTAATAACAGATTAAATAACAATAATCTTACCTTAACATTTAGATTTTCCCTCCTTAAGTCAGCCTCTCTTTAGATAGTTCCAATTTGAACTATCTCATATAAGACCCCTTTTATTTAGTCTGCTACACACGCACACCCCAACAATAATCGCCTTGTATTTCTTTTATGCATGACTTGATTTCCTGTAAGAATCTATCATTTCTAAGCAACCTAAAGCTCACCTAGGCCCATAAACTAAAAAGTGGACTCTCGATCCCCTTAATATCTAACAGGTTTAATTAGCAGATTATCAGGTAGTTGGACTGGGTAAAAAAACGTTTGTTTCTTATTTAACACTTTCTGCTATGAAGTCCCCTGTGACTGGACCCTTCCCCTTGTTGGAAATCCAGTTACCCTGCTGACAAGTGTCATGAGGGTGAGGTGCAGTAGGCTCAGGGTGCAAGATACTGCCTCACCCTGACATTCAGCATCAGGGTAGAGGCGATGACCCACTTCTTTCTCTGCCAGTGCACTGAATTTGTTGTTGCTGCTGTAGTTGCAGCTCATGAAATTAATTTACGCGTGTTTTTTTAAAATTAGCAAACAAAGACAAAAAGTGTGTTGCCATCAGAATTCACACTTTCTGGAGCCAGGGGTGGAAGGGAGAAACATTTAACTACTTCTCTGGAATTGTTTTCACTCTTTTCTCAGTTGCTTCCAGTTTGTTAAAGAGCCCTCTGAGGGGAAGTAGTCCTAGAATAGTCCCCACCCTACATCTTTCAGGTCCAGATAAATTCTCTGTGCCTCAGTTGCTCCTTCTGGGAAGGGGGGTAATGAAAAGGGTACTTAGGAGGGGATGCTTGCACAAGCTCTCTTTTAAGCTCATGTCCAACTTTTGCTCAGGATGATTCTCAATTCCATTGGACTAAATGGTAATGGAAAAAAATACAATAAAGATTAAATTTTTTAAAGAAGAATTCTATATTGACAGCCTGTAAAATGAGAATAATTTCCACCTTGTCATGCTGTTTTATGGATTAAATGAATAAGTGTAAGTGCTTAACACAATGTACACATAGTAAGCACTTATTAAAGGACATCTATGATATTATAATTTCATTATACTACTGCCATGATATGTATGATAATAATATTCTGAAGGTTCTTTTTTTAAAAAATTACTTTATTGTTCAATTATAGTTGTCTGCATTTTCCCCCATCCCAGCCAAACCCACCTCCCTCCCTTGCTTCTACGCTTCCCCTTGGTTTTGTCCATGTGTCCTTTATAGTGTTTCCTGAAAACCCTTCCCCACACTGTCCCCTCTCCCTCCCCTCTGGCTATTGTTAGATTGTTCTTAGTGTCAATATCTCTGGTTATATTTTGCTTGCTTTTATTGATTAGGTTCCAATTAAAGGTGAGATTGTATGGCATTTGTCCCTTACTGCTTGTCTTATTTCACTTAGCATAATGCTCTCAGTTCCATCCATGCTGTTGCTAAGGGTAGGAGCTCCTTCTTTCTCTCTGCTGCGTAGAATTCCATTGTGTAAATGTACCATAGTTTTTTGATGCACTCATTTACTAATGGGCAGTTAGGTTGCTTCCAGCACTTGGCTATTGTAAATTGTGCTGCTATGAACTTTGGGGTGCATAGGTTCTTTTGGATTGGTGTTTCAGGGCTCTTAGGGTATAATCCCAGCAGTGGAATTGCTGGTTCTAAAGGCAGTTCCGTTTTTAGTTTTCTGAGGAAATTCCATACTGTTTTCCACAGTGGCTGCGCCAGTCTACAATCCCACCAACAGTGCACTAGGGTTCCCTTTTCTCCGCATCCTCTCCAACACTTGTCTGTTGATTTGTTTATGATGGCCATTCTGACTGGTGTGAAGTGTATCTCATTGTGGTTTTAATTTGCATCTCTCTGATGGCTAGTGATGCTGAGCATCTTTTCATATGTCTCTGTGCCCTCTGTATGTCCTCCTTGGAGAAGTGTCTGTTCAAGTCTTTTGCCCATTTTTTAATTGGGATTTTTGTCTTCCTGGAGTGGAGTCATGTGAATTTTTTATATATTTTGAAGATCAAACCCTTTTCCGAGATATCGCTGGCAAAAATGTTTTCCCATATAGTTGGTTCTCTGTTCATTTTAATGCTGTTTTCTTTAGCCATGCAGAAGCTTTTTAATTTGATGAGGTCCTATTTGTTTATTCTTTCCTTTATATCCCTTGTTTTGGGGGACATATCAGTGAAGATGTTGCTGCGTGGAATATCTGATGTTTCCCTGCCAATGTTTTCCTCTAGGGCTTTTATGGTGTCACGACTTATATTTAAGTCTTTTATCCACCTTGAATTTATTTTTGTGTATGGTATAAGTTGGTGATCGAGTTTCATTTTTTTGCATGTAGCTGTCCAGATCTCCCAACACCATTTGTCGAAGAGGCTATTTTTACTCCATTTTATGCTTCTTCCCCCTTTGTCGAATATTAATTGACCATAGAGACTTGGGTTTATTTCTGGGCTCTCTGTTCTCTTCCATTGGTCTATGTGTCTACTTTTATGCCAGTATCAGGCTGTTTTGATTACAGTGGACTTGTAATATAGTTTGATATCAGGTGTTGTGATCCCTCCTTCTTTGTTCTTCTTTCTCAAAATTGCTGCAGCTATTCGGGGTCATTTATGGTTCCATATAAATTTCTGAAATGTTTGTTTTGTATCTGTGAAATATGTCATTGGTACTTTAATAGGGATTGCACTGAATCTATAAATTGCTTTGGGTAGTGAAGGTCCTTGTGGTTCTTCCAATAGGCCTTTAGGAAGAGATTTCTGTGGTGCTAGGGTTTGTTTTCCTCATGCTCTTATTCACTGACTCTTGGTCAGCAGAAAGTATGAGCTTTCTCACTTAGCCCCTGTCCCAACTCTCAGGTTGGAATGGGCAGGGAAGGAAGCTGCAACAGTGGAAGATGGCTCTGGAGGGACTCTGAAACCAGCCCTCTAAGGGACTCTAGGTGGTGTCTGGGAAGCATTTCCACAGGCTCATTCTTGCTGCCAGGCCCTCAGACCCCAATGTAGAAACTCATGCAAGAATAGGCAGCATCCAGTCTTCCAGAATTCAAACAGCATTAATGAGCTTTCTGCTTCTCACTGAAAAAATAAATTTTTTTTCCTGGGCACCAGCACTGAGAATGCCTGCCTCCCCAATTCTGTTCTGTTCTGATGTAAAATTCTTTTCCTTACTTATTGTCACTTCAATCCTGGACTAAACGAAAAATAATAATAATAATAATAATAATAACAGAATGAAAGACATTAAGACCTCAGTAAATATTTGTAGCTTAGTGATCAGAGGAACAGGTTATAGTCATTTTTGCTGCTCTCAGCTTGCCTTTCAGAGCTTGAGTTTCCTGACATGTGAGATAGGGAACAATGATACCTGCCTCAGGTTTTTGTGAAGAGTAAGTGAGACAACTATATGTTAACAATAATGCTGATGTTTATTGATCACTTCTTAGATGCCAAGTACGCTGGTTAGGGCTTTGTGTAGATTATCTTAACTAATAGGTCATATTGTACCCAGGGCTTAGCATAGAGTCAGTGTTCAAGAAATGTGAGCAGTTATAAAGATAATGATCATTATCAACAAAGTACAAAGAGCCAATCTTCAGCGCCCTTGGCAGCGTGTTTGTACAATCATGCTCCTTTCACAAAGCTCAAACACCCGTCACTCCCTGTCCTTCTTACGTCCCTCTCCTTCTAGACACACCATGTCTTCTGAGTACACTGTTCTGAGGAAAAGAGAGCCAGATTCAGAGTCTTTGGGAGACTGCCTCGATCCTTTATTGTGGGCTGGCCTGTGATTACTTGTGACACTGAACAAGCTGCGTTTAGCTTCATGGTGTCCCGTCTTCCGAATGTGATTAGGATATAGCTACCCATTTGTTGTCAGTGTTTTAGGATGATGGGGAGAAAGATACAGGCATACCTCAGAGATATTGAGGGTTCTGTTCCAGATCATTGCAATAAAGCAAGTATCCTGATGATGTGAGTCACATGATTTTTTTGGTTTCCCAGTGCATATGAGTTATATTTACACTATAATGTAGTCTGTTAAGTGTGCAATAGCACTGTGTCTAAAAAATGTACAAATCTTAATTTAAAAATATTGCTAAAAAATTCTAACCATCACCTGAGCATTCAGCGAGTCATAATCTTTTTACCTTCAATTTGAGAAAACGCAGTATCTGCAAAGCACAATAAGGTGAAACACAATAAAACATGGTATGCCTCGTGTAGTTTGCAAACACAGAGGAAGGTGTTTTGGGCCCACTCTGCATTTGAAAGACTGGTGTGGGAAATAAGACAAGTGAGGAGTGTGTGCTTGGCTGTCGCTAAGAAGGCTCAGAAAAACACATTCCAGAAGCCAGTGTGCTATATCCAGAGCCTAGCACAGCAACCTGGCACGTCTCAGGTCCCCAAGAAACAATTTGTTGGCACTGAAGACAATTTATGATTTTAGTTCAAGGACTTGTTCTCTTTGTCTGCTGCAACTCAGGGACCAGCTGCTACCCATGTCTCCTTGCAGCACCCCCCCACCCCCAGACCTGGAAAGGGGAACTAAATGCCACATGCCATTTGTTTTCCTTAAGAAATCCAAAAGTATAATTGGTGCTAGGTTATGCCACACAAGCTTTCATTGTTGGTAGTGTATTTCTGGTTCCCTGTCCTGCCGTACCTTCTCTAAGATATTTTCCCCCTTGAATTGTCCTCTGGAATCTGCAAGGCCAAGCTTTGGGGATCATATTTTCTAAGGGCGAGTAGTATTAGGATGTCGTCTGACCCAGATCATTTGAGCAGCTTATTTTCATTCATGACTGTATGGGACTTACTGCCTCACTGCCCCCTCCCACACACTTTGTCTCTGCCTCCCATATGCCATTTTTTGCTCCTAATATGTCCGTCTCTGAAAGACCACTTCTTAAACTATAAACTGAATCTAATACCAGGGCCAAGCTGCAGAAAGAGATCTGCAGGTGTGAAGCGTTAAAGGAAGCTAAATAGAAAAGAGGTGGACTTGAGCTCCCTAAAGTTCCTTGTAAAGTGAAGTGGGCCCCCAGCTAACTACTTTTGAATCCCTCACAATAGCTTCAATTTCATTGTTAGTTTGAAGTTTTCTGAAAGAGGGTTAGGGATAATAACCTTCATCTTTAAAATGGGAATTATTCCACATTATAGGGTTGTTATAATAATTGTGAGGATAAAGTCAAATAATGAATGTGAAAGTGGCTTTTTAAAACAGTAAATGCCACCAAATGTCAAGTAATATTCTTCTAAACAGCATTTGGGCTCTATCACGGCACTTGCCAAGCTCTGTCTAGAAATATAATCAGTTGCTTATTTCTTCTTGGGGATGCCCTCCTCACCCTGAACTATGTAACAAGTTTTTCAGGTGGACTGTGTCTTTTATTTGTAATCCCACCAGTCCCTGTCATAGCATCTTTTCTGTAGTGGCTGCTTGGTCGGTACTTCTTGAACTAGGCCACTTGTAATAAACTATTGTCTTGGTCAAACTTCCTCTTTTCTAAGACGGTGGCACTGATGGAGAAAATTCCAAGTGACTGAACTTTTTTAAGCAAAGAGAGTAAGAGTCACGATGTGTGTTTACCCAACACCTGACATTTTAATGGTACCCTTTTAACTAGTTCGCTTTTGTGTGAAATGTGAGGAATACAGATTCAGATGTAAGAAGTGCCACAAATTGAAAAGAGTTGGAGAACCAAGTTTTATGAAAGTTTTAATGCCACTGAGGGTGAAATAAGAGAGAAATAGAACAGATCTATGAAGTGTTTAAGTCTACTTTGGAGTGCTTTTGGTCTCTTCTAGGATTTCCTGGAGCCTGTGGACTGTTATTCACCATCCACATATGCATATATAAAAATATACCATCTATAAATAGCCACCTGCCTTTTCAGTGAAATTAAAGATGGGAGAGTTGGAAGAGAATTTCCCAGTATAATTACAGGTTCAAACCTACAGCTGTTACACTTTTATAGTTCTACCCAGAAAATTTCTAATATCACTATTTTCTCTCAAGCATATTAAAAAAAATTCTACTTTTTCTCTAATGGTAAGAGACAAGACATTTATTTCCTGCCAAGATTTCTCACATACCTACTTTAAAAGATTAGGTGTTGCCTGCAGTTACTGTGTAGACCAATTTTGTTTTATAAACTGCAGAAAATTTTCACAAGTGTTTCTGCTCCTTATCTAGGGATTAACACCAAACTCCTGCCAATGTTTTCTTAGCCTTTACACGTGCCCTTGCGCAAACATTCTCCCTCGCATATTTTCTGCCTTAGAGGCGCCCCCTTAAAAAATCCTTGAGCTTCTATAATTCTTAGGTAAAAATCCACTACATAAGGACACACCACAAAGTGAAGTGAATTAAACTGAGCACTTTTATCTTTGCTTACAAAAAAGCAGGTAGTAATTTATTCATACACAGTCTTTGTTCCCTCACTAAAGAGCAACGCTCTTCAATCTTTGAGAGCCTCGGAGGACCAGGCAGTGCTGAAAAGAGGAAAGGGACACATTTATAGGAGTAGTCACGCAGCTCTCCCCACAGAAGGGTCTAAGTGCCGTTAGCAGTTAATTTGTGAGCAAAAAAACCCTGTTGGGAGCTTTCCACCTACTCTAAAAGCAAACATTCTTAACAGGCGGTATTAGTGTGGCATTAAAAAAGGCATGCTTTAACCTAAAAGGCGTCATTTTATGAGCAAAAACTGGATAAACCTTAAGAGACTTGAAGTCGCTATTTTTCCCCTTCCTTGATGCCCAAATCTTCACAGGTTAAGATGACCTCACACCCATTGTGCTGGAGACCCTGGAGGGTCTTAGAGCTGCTCTGCCCAGAGTGCAGCGGTGTGACATCCCCCTCCTGGGGAGGACCGTCTGTCGCTGATTTTCATTCTGTGTGTTTGTAAAACACACCAGCCATGTGTGTGAGCCTGTTAATTAAAACAAAAACAGAACAGTTTCTGTTGAGCTTTAGAAGTACAGAAACTTAGAGCTGAAGAAGGGAAGGAAAACAGCAGCATCCAGTCTGCTGCTGGGTCTCCACAGCTGCTGGAGAAATGAGGCGACTACATTATGAAAAGCCAGGAAACAGGCACCTGAATTAAAGAAGAGAAGCAGGGGGGAAAAGAGGCAAGCTAGTGAGGCTTGGAATTGGAAGTATTCAGAATGCCTTTATCATTTCCCTGAGAGACTGTTTAATATCAAAGTGCCTGGATAGTGAAGGCTTCTCAGTCTAATCTGATTCCGAAGTTGGCCTCTCCGACCAGAGGAAAGAATAGCTTCAGTGACTTCTGAGGCCATTCTGGGGTTAGGCATAGTCTATTCCTGCCAGAGCTGCTGAGTCACTGCCACCTTCACTGTCACCTCGGGGAATCACTTGACCTCTGGTTCCAGTGACCTAGAAGGTAGAGTGAAGCTTATAGCTGAGGAATGCTCCATATGCAAGGCTGCTGATATCTGGTTGTCTATTGACAATCGTCTTTCCCAGTCAACCTGAAGCCAAAGGACTTAAGTATTAACAATTAGGTAAGGTTCATCAGGATACAAAAACACAAATCAGTTTAAAAAAAAAAAAAACAACTCACTGAATTCTTC
Source organism: Macrotus californicus (assembly GCA_007922815.1). Taxonomy (NCBI): domain Eukaryota; kingdom Metazoa; phylum Chordata; class Mammalia; order Chiroptera; family Phyllostomidae; genus Macrotus; species Macrotus californicus. The sequence goes on along the minus strand of VMDR010000908.1, from coordinate 23,091 downwards.
CCAAGAAAAGCAGACCAAAAATATCTGCCAGTCTTCTTTCAGGTATGTACTTCACCTCTGAAGGGTAGTAAAAACATGGATCAGATAGCACCTCTTGAAAGGGGATGCTTATTCTGTACCTTCAATATGTTATCCAAAGCAGGATGTGAAAAGGCTTAGGAGAGTATGTGGTGGGTGGTGTGGAGGGAGGCAGGAAGCAGCAACAACAGAAAAAAAAATTAAGGGACAATTAAGGCATTCATTACACCGTATTTTAAAAGGCAAGGAAAAAAGACCTAATATATCACCGCTTCCTCTTTGAGAGACCCATCCAGTGGTGTCCCTCCACACCTTGTTTCCATAACACAAAGTTTAGTTCTTTGGCTTAATGATATATAGGCACTGTAAACTAAATAAATGTTCACTCTGTATTTTAAAAAAATTTATTTGTGACCTGTACACGTGATAAAGTGGGGCTTCCTTGTAGACTTTTAAAGGCAAAACAAAATGAAAATCCTAAGTAAAAATGTATAAATACAATATATATTTTCTTACAAAAATGGGAGATTTACAAAATATACATACTGCACTTGTCTCTATTTTACAAATTTCACATGCAAGAGATACAACAAAAAATATCCTGAAAAACTGCATGGTGGGAGTTTTAAAAATCTGACAAATAAGACAGTTTGGGAGGATTAAGAAACACAAGGTCAATGTTAACTTGAATATAAAAAGCAGCTCCACTCAACTGAACATTAGATTATATAAAGTTAACTTGTATTCCTGACAGTACCCTCTATGATTTAAAAAGGGTTTAAAACAGCGTTTAAAAACCATTTTGAGAAACAGAACAGTGTTGCACGATTGCAGGGTGGTGTCAAAGGTGGGGTAAGGTTAGCTCCCGTGATTCTCTGCTCAGCTTTAGACCATTATGCAAAGGAATCAGTTCTATTATAGAAAAAAAAGTACATGATTTAAGATTAATAAATTTAAATCATCCAGCACATTTCAAAGAACTCCAGAATGACTTTGAAGTTTACCTTCTTTTAATGATTTTCCTCAAAACGGGGGCCCACGATTTGAACTGTCTTCTTCATTCACTGTCATTTCTGTAGGTCAGCTCCCCACCCAGCCGCACAAAGACATGATGTTTTATAAATGGATTTACGGGACTACAGAAACAGGACAACAAAATTTTGCTTTTACTTTTTAAGTCTGACTTTCCTGGAGGAAAGTATTATGGAGGCTGAGACATTATGCTCTTCTTTTTAGCTGGAAGGATTCCAATTGGAAAAAAAAAAAGAAAGAAAACCTAAATGCAGGTTTATAGAAGGAAAAAAAAATGAAGGGAGAGATAATCCTAAACATTTTACAGAGCCCATTGGATCATGTGTTCTGAGTTAAATTTATGTAAAACAAATAACGAAACCCTTTGCATTTCCTTCAGCCAAGTCAGAACCTCTGACCCAATGGGGGTATGGAAGCACAGGGTCTTTCACTTTTCCTTAAAAAGGAATGTTTATCTCAACCAAATTAACATCCAAAGAGACCTCAGATTTGCTCGACTTTGCCTATAAAAGTTGCTGTCTTCACAGTTATGCCTTTCCACAGAGAGACACTTTTGTTTCCTCTTTTGTCTCTCACAACAAAGACAAGGGGAAAAATGCATTCCTGTTTTGAAAAGCAACAAGTCATCACTTCTTTTCAGGGTATTAGACCAAATAAAACACCCTTGTTTCTTTTTCCCGCCTTCCACAGAACGTTTTAAATATAGCAGAAATACCTACTACTCATCTCCTTTGCATCATCTCGAAAAGCTACCTTCATTTCTTTTGCATCCTCACATTAGGATTCTAGGAGGCAGGCCTCCCAAGACTTCCAAATGCTTATTTTACAAGACTTGAAAGGGGTGGTGGGGAGGGGCGAACCAGGCGGGAGGAGGCAGGGGAGGAGAGACTGTACTGTCTGACCCTGGAAATTAACCCATCTGGGCTCCAGTTTGGCCCCAGTGAAAAGAGATTATGGTTTGACCACCGCTTGACAAGGGCACCGCGGGGAGTCCTCCCTTTTTCCAACAAAGCAGCCGCTGCAGACAGAGCTGTACCTTTCACCCGGGCCTCACAGGATTGAGGACCGGCCACTTTACTTGTCTTGCAGCAGAGGAATCGCTCACAGTCCCAGTTCAGCCAGATCTGGGAAGAACTCAGAGCAATCTCTGCTGGTCGCAGTCTTCTCGAGAGGTCAGGTCGGTCCGTACCGTACACGATAAACACCATCATTATTAGTTTCATTATCATTATCCTGCAAGTCTTTGCCAGAAGTCTTTCACCCGAACCATCTTTCCACTCAGGCCTCCTTTCCAAACCCACCCCTCGTCCCACATCTACATAAGTCTTCTCACTTCCAAGTCACCCCTCATTGGAGCGGGAGGAGGTTACAGACTCAAGCCCCCCACCCAGAAATTCTTTCCCCTCCGCGCCTTTCCCTCGGTTAGAGAGCGGAGGAAGGGAGGGTGGGGGAAGGGCCGGGGCTCATACCGCAGTCTCCCCCTTGCTGCTGTGGCTGAGTCTGTGGTAGAAGCGGCGCCAAGACTGCAGGGTCTTGCCGGACCAGATCCAGAAGCCAGTTGTGATGCCCACGATCATGGTCATCAGGTACTTGATCATGAAGACGGTGAAGTCGGGGCTCATGGGCGGGAAATGGCCGGGCGGGCAGGGCACCGCATAGCTCTTGCACGTCTGCAGGAGCCAGGTGCGCTCCCAATGTTCGCGGAAGGCCTGCTCGTAGAAATAACAGGCCAGGACGATGGTAGCCGGCACCGTATAGAGCACGCTGAAGACGCCGATGCGTACCATGAGCTTCTCCAGTTTCTCGGTCTTGGTGCCGTCGTGCTTCATGATGGTGCGGATGCGGAAGAGTGACACGAAGCCAGCCAGCAGGAAGGACGTGCCGATGAAGAGGTAGACAAACAGGGGAGCCAGCACGAAGCCCCGCAGCGCGTCCACGCTGGACAGGCCCACGTAGCACACCCCACTGAGCAGGTCTCCGTCCACCTGGCCCATGGCCAGGATGGTGATGGTCTTGACTGCAGGCACCGCCCACGCCGCCAGGTGGAAGTACTGCGAGTTGGCCTCGATGGCCTCGTGACCCCACTTCATGCCGGCTGCCAGGAACCAAGTGAGCGACAGGATGACCCACCAGATAGAACTGGCCATGCCGAAAAAGTAGAGGACCATGAAGAGGATGGTGCAGCCCTCCTTCTTGGTGCCCTGCGCCACCGTGCGGTAGCCGTCATCTGAGAAGCGCTCCACGCACACGGCGCGGTCCTCCAAGAGGAAGCCGGCCACGTGCGCCACCGCTACCATGAAATAGCAGCCCGACAGGAAGATGATGGGCCGCTCGGGGTAGCTGAAGCGCCGCATGTCCACTAGATAGGTGAGAACAGTGAAGAGTGTGGAGGCGCAGCAAAGCACAGACCACACGCCCACCCAGAGGCGGGCGAAGCGCCTCTCTTCCTCTTTAAAGTACATGAGGCCGTTGGCGCGGCCAGGTTCGCACGGGGCCCCGCAGTCGCGCTCGCCCAGGAAGCGGTAGCCCAGGTAGGGGGGGACCTTGAGTTGGCGGGGGCACGAAAAGGGAAAGGCGGTACGGCCCCTGCCGTCAGCGGCCCCCGGGGGCAGCGCGGTGAAGGGCAGGTCGGGCATGTAAGGCGCGGTGGGGTAGGCGGTAGGGCCGCCTCCCGGGCCCCCGGAGCCGTCGGACGTGTTCTGGCCCACGCAGATCTCGCCGGCACCGTGCACAGGGAAGTTCTCGCAGCGCAGCCGCTCTGGCCACTGGAAGCCGAACTTGTTCATGAGCGCTTCGCAGCCCTGGCGAGCTCGCTCGCACAGAGAGCGGCACGGCGGGATGGCCTTATCCAGCACGGTGCACACGGGTGCGTACATGGAGCACAGGAAGAAGCGCAGCTCGGGAGAACACTGCACCTTCACCAGCGGGTAGAACTGGTGCACCTCGAGGCCCGCGTCCTCTTGGTTGGTGTGGCCCAGCAGGTTGGGCAGGATGGTCTGGTTGTAGGCGATGTCCGTGCACAGCGGGATGGAGATGAGCTGGCAAAAACCGTGGTCCGGCACCGAGATGCCCTTTTCGCCATGGTACGGCTGCGCCCCAGCACCCGCAGGCACGAGCACGCCCAGCAGCGCAAGCACCAGGGTGCATAGGCCCACGAGAGAGCGCGGCATGGCCGCGCAGGGGCCCCGCATCACCGGTCGTGGGTGCAGCGGCGCTCTCAGCTGGAGAAGCGCGACGAGGCAGCCAAGAGAGGCTTGGATCCCGGGAGGCGCCACCGCGCCGGGCTCATGAGAGTCCTCCCGGCGCCGGGGCCGGGCCGTGGGCGGCGCGGAGCCGAGGGCGCTGCAGCTGAGGTGCCTGCGCCGCGGGGGCGCCGCAGCCGCCTCCACCCAGAAGTCGCGCGGCCGCCGGGGGCCCAAACTCGTTGGCTTGGGCCAGGGGCGCCGCCTTCTCCTTCTGCCGCGACGTAACGGTGCGGCTTCTTCTGCGGCGAGGAGCAACAAGCGTCTCCAGTTACTACCTTTGAAAGTTTGCCCAAGTCTTCCGACCCACAGCGCACAGCAACGCGCGCGCCCCCCACACCAAGTCCAGCCCCCCGCAGGGGAGAGCCGGGCGTCGCTGACTGCTAGCTGAGGCCGCCGCCTCCGCGGTGCTGCTCCGCCTCCTCGCCTCTGCTAGCCGCCGCCTCCTTCTTCGCCTCCTTCAACAATCCCTGCTCCTTCTTCAGCTCCAAAAGCTCGGCTCCAAGTTTCAGCCAAACGGCTGATTCTCGGTCTGAGTCCAGTCGGTCCTTGGAACCAACAGCTCAGCGAGTTCTTTTTCAAAATCCAGTTACACCGCGTCCGAAGCTGCGAGGTCCGAGTGCCCGCGGCCTGGGCCTGGCCTTTCCAGCCCCGCACAGCCTTGGCCCGTGAGTCCCGGGGCCCACCACCGCCGCCCGCCTGGAGAAAGCGCAGAGTAACGCCTCGGAGCCGCGCAGCTCGCCAGAAGAAGCGTCGGGATCGCGGGGTTCCGGGCTGTCCCGCCCCCTCCCCTCCCCCCATTCACAAACCACTCCGGGGGCGGGTCCTCGAGTTTCAGGGCTACCCAATAGCAGCCTTTGTTTTCTGTGTGGCCGCCTCCGGATTGGGTGGAAGTCGGAAGGGGCAGGCGAGGGAACCTGAGAGGCGGTGTCAGCAGCGCTCTGGGCGGATTCCTGAGGGGAGGGGCGGGGGCTGGGAGAGAAAAGTTAAGAAAAACTTTTACCCTGAATTCGCTCGGGGGTGGGGGGAGGTATAGGCACCAGAGAGGGGGTTTGCTTGAAAGATTTGTTCCTTTTCTGAGAACATTATAATACACATTCCTGAATGGCACATAGGGATAGACTTTTTTGCAGGGAGAACCAAGCGGAGAATAATGCAGAGCTTGAGCAGACAGAGACGTGACCCGGAGTCACGTTAGCCCTACTTGGTCTGAAAACGCTGGGTTTCGCCGGGACTTTCAGGAAGCCGGGTCCTAAATGTAGACTTTCGTATGGGGCAAAAGGGGGTGCATCTCTCAGATCGCTTTTCTCTCCCCAGACCCAAACAGACGACGTGAGGTCAAGATCCCCTCTCAGTTCCACTCCTGGTTGTAAAAAGGAGGAGGGGCCGCGTCCGAGGAGAAATCGGAGTCGGCTGGAGGGGGCCCACTTAGGCGGGAGGAAAGGCAGATCCCCGGCCCCAGGCCACCCCAACCACGCGCACGGCCCAGAGTATAGAGATCTGATGTAGCTTTAGTGAGGTTATGAGAAAAGTAAGTGTCGGGGTGGGGGGTGCAGTGAATGATTATAAAAGTAATCCGAGACCGAGTGCAGAAGAACACTGTATGGGTTAAAGCATGTCTTGAATTGCCTTACTTTCCCTAGTTCTTCGGGCGTGTGGTCATTTAAGACCCCATCTTCGTTGCAGAAGCAATGATTTGATCCTCTGTTTGGAATCTGGTTAGGAAAGTTTTAATAAATATTAGAAATCTGGGCATTTGTTAATTAAAGAGTTTTCAAAACACAAAGAGAGGTTATCCTTGTTCTCGGGTAGCGTTTTCTGATTGGCAAGCGTTCTTTTGTTCCGTCAAATGTTCGCCCTACTCTAGGCACCCGGCGCTCGCGCGCGCTCTCCGATCACTCTCGGCGAGGTCAGAAGTGACCGCGGACGGGGGTGGGGGCGCCTCTCCCCTCTCGCGGGGCAGCGAGGAATATCAGAAATTGCCGTGCAGGAAAGAGACATGTTGAGGAAGGAAAAATTCTGCCTCACTCTCTGTCACACACGCACATGCACACACAGTCACAGAGCAATTCTATGCTTTAAAAAACGTTACTCTTGGCCGAGCCTTTCCTTCTGCCAGTCTCAGTTCCAAGCGCTGGAGCTCCGAGGGATTTCTGATCAGGTTTCCTGTTTGCAGAAGTTGCTGTCTCTGCTGCTGCCCTCGGGGAGCCTCTTCTCCAGCAAGAAAAAAACACTGATCCTGAAATCTAAGACAATTCATTGGGGTTCTTCCCTTCCACTGGAGATTTTGGCTTCCTCTGTTTTTCTTTTATTTTCTATTACTGAAAGTCACCGGACATCTTTCCTTCCACTTCACAGTTCTTGCTCGTTTCCCACTTCTGTCAATGGGTCTGAATCATTTGGGCCGAGGAAGGGCGTCAGACGCTCTCATTCTCCATCGGGTCCTCAACAGGAGTCCTCATCATGTACTTCCAAAGCATCGTTTCCCCCTCACATCCGCGACAGTATTTTAAATTTCTTTGCCGGTTTCTGCCTCAAGGTAATGTGAAGGATTAATGATATTTGCTTAAAAAATGTTTCCTTCCTTGCATTTTTTTAAGGGCTCCTCTTTTTCTTTCTGAATTTTTATTCGTATTACCTAACATCAGGGAGTATTGACGTTGCTTTGAAAGATGTTGTTTGAGGACAATGCTGCTGCTTTGCTTTGTCATTTAAAGTGTGTATAGTGGGGAGTTGAAAATCTTTTTTTCTCTCCGGGAACTTTAGGTTATCCTTTTTTAAATCAAATTTGCATGCTTATTTATCAGGCCTCAGATCTAAGTCATCTTTGCTTACTGAGGGGGACACTGCAAGCACTGTCATCAAATAAAGTGAAAACAGGATAAAATACTGCGTCTCAAATACAACTGAAATCAGTTTAGTTGATGAGCTTCAATTCATAGATGCAGACAGTTCCCTGATGTTAGGTAATAGGGTAATTATTTAGAAAGAAAAAAAAGAAAACCCTTAAAACTACAAAAGATGAATGAAATATTTTTAAAACAATCTACACCTAAGATGCAGAAAATCCATCCCAGGTGGAAAATAGTACAGTTAAGAGTTCTCTTGCTCTGTCTCAGGCAGACAAGTATAAAAAACAGAGGAGCAAACCCCAATTTATTGGAAAGTGTTTTGTTTTTTTAAGATTATTTTTAAAAAATCTACTCCAAAATTATTCTGGAAAATCAGAATTTGCTGTTTGAGAGGGTGGGGTAGCTTTCCATACCTTGCCTGATGCAGAATGCTGTGATTTCGAAGAGGTAAGTTAGATCAGGAAAATAAGTTTACGATGTAGGGCTAAATAGTCTGTTTTAGGTTCTGTGAGAAATGTAACATTGGTTAACATTCTGTCTAGGATCAGTTTAATTTTCTTTTCCGAACAACACCTTCCACACCCAACTCCTGAAGCCACTAACTGATATCTTCTTTGGTGAGCTAAGGGTGGAAAATTTTTTTAAGTGTCTGCTGCAAAACTTCTAGTTGCCCCTGCCCTTTAAAACAACAAAGGCTTTTATTTCTTCACATCATAGTCATGTGGTCCCTCAGAAAAGTGATGCTATTAATTGGCCCCAATTATTTAAATGCTACTTATTTTGGCCAAGTCCCAGCTTCATCTAGTTGAATTACATTCTGATGTCAGGCCATATTTGAAAATTGCCACCTTTGTGGTGCCACAATCCTGTGGTTGTAGTGAAACGCCAGCTGCAAGAATTACTCATGCAAAACCAGAAAGGGCAGCTTGTAGCATAGCATCTACTTCCCTTTTTGGCCTCTCTTACCAGACGACTTGTGACTTCATAACATAGAGGACTTGGAATTTCCAGTCACCAGGTTGCCATTGACTGCTTTTCAGTTTAGTTTGGAGTGTTGGAATGTTCCCCAAATTGGAACAGCCTTGTCCCTAACACACACTTTCAAGTGTTATGAACATGAGAGATGTCTAGATTGAACAAGAGGAGGCCAGCTAATGTCCTGTTACGTTCGCTAGGCCCCACCCAGTGGAGGTGATTTATATCGTGAAAATGACTATTTCTTTTGTTGCTTGAGGGTTGTATTAGTTATCTATTTTTGCATAAAAAAATTACCCCCAAACTTAGCAGCTTAAAACAACAAACATTAATATTTCACAGTTTCTGTGTATAAGAAATCTGGCTGTGCTTAGTGGTTCCTCTGGCTTGGGGGTCTCTCACTGTGCTGAAATCAAGGTGTCAGCTGGGACTTGTAGGTACACCAAGGTTCCATTGGAGGAGGGTTCACTTCTACACTCACTCGTGGCTATTGGCAGGCCTCAGAGTGTCCATTTCCAATTCATCATGTGGCTGTTGGCAGGCCTTAGGTTCTCACTAGCTGTTGGCCAAAGACATCAGTTCCTTGCAATCTGGGTTTCTCATAAGGCCATGGCACCTTATTCCCCCAGAGCAAGTGGAGAGGGAGAGAGAGAGCGTGCACATAATATAGCAATAAAGATGGAGGTCGTAGTCTTTCTGTAACCTAACCTCGGAAGTGAAACCCTGTCACTTTTGCCATATTCTGTTCATTAGAAACAAGACACTAGGTCTACCCACACTCAAGGGGCAACAGAGGCTACACTTGCACATGAAAATCCATTGGAGGGTGAGGATCACTGGGAGTCAATTTAGAGACTGTTTACCATAAGGGTTATTCATTCACTCCCAACATATTATGGAGATGAAGCCAGAAAGAGAAGCAGCTCTTGGGTCTCTGCCCTTTGGGAGTCCAGAGAAAGGGTCACAAATAAAAACACATGTTGATTGGTTATGATGCCACCTGCCTCTGTTGGAGTCAGAACAGAACCCTAACCCTGGCCAACTGTTTTCCAACCCAGGCCTTTGGACTAGAGGAAGAAAGAATGCAGAGGAAGTTGACTAATTGAAGACAACGTGCAACCCTGGGGAAAAGCCTCCAAGAGCAGACGGTGGGTCATTTTGGGGAGTGAAATATATACGCAAAGGAAAGAGCATGGAACTACAGCCTAAAGAAAGAGACTTTGTCTATTTGGGTTATGAGGTAAAAGCACTGTTGGTAATTGGTACCCATGCCTTTAAATAACAGTCTGCAGGGTACTGATGTGTAGGAAGGGTGGCAGAAGTAGTTAGTACAGACCACTTTAGTTCTGCTTTTCACCATCGATTTCCTGTCCTGTCTCAGACAGGTGACTTAACCTCCCCGGTTCCCTCAAGGTGTTGGGAGAGTTAATGAGATCACACTTATGAAATGTTCTGTGGTCTATAGGCAAAAACATCATAAGGGCAGAATCCTGGTTTGGTTATATGGATGCAAATCATAGAGATAAAATGAAATACCAAGTTAGGTGCATATTTTGTGGCTCTGGCTTTCTGCCGAGGTTGTGACTTTTTACAGTGGTATGCAGGTAAATGTTTGATGACCAGCTTTTCAGGAAAAAAACCCTGATCTATGTACATTTGTCAATTTCCATGATGTAAATACTGCTACTATCGCTGATTGCCGAACACCTGAACTTGGAGTTTGGAAAGATGCACATAATCAGCTCTCACAGGAGCTGGCTCTAGCACACCACGGGGTTTACAGAATTTACTCTCGAGATTATTTTCAGCTTCGAAAATTTTGATGCTCAGATTATTTTGAGCAATTATTAAATATTTTTAATAGAAGGATTACCATTTATAAGGTACCACATGCCTTAGGTACAATGTCTCTAATTTTATAATGGTCCTTCAAGTTCCAGGTTTAAGTTCCTTTTCGTAGTAGTGAAGATTGAACTAAAACCCAGATCTAGATAACATTTTTCACTGTACACTGCACTGGTATTTGATGCCTTATGGTAAACATCACTAATTTTTGTCCTTTTCTACGTCTTATCAAAAGCCATTCCCATAGTTAGAGAAGCTCCAGATTGGTTATGTCCCCTGAATGTTGCACATACCCAGGTTTCAAACTGACTTGGTAATGTTCACTATTTTTTTCTAATTTTTTAGAAAACAATTCAATTCCCATTGGTGAAACTACACCAGTGGGGATCTAGATTAGGATATGTGGGTGCTGTTCTTGCCCACCAGGACTGTTGGGAAACTTGGCAGTGTATCAGGCCCTTTCCACCAGGAAATGTTGGCAGGCCATGTCAGTCAGCAGAGACCTAGCAGGAGAAGCTGCAGTAACAAGACAATAGTAATGAAACTCCCCAAGGAACCTTCTAGAAGAGTGAAGTGGGAACTGGAACAGCCAATTCCAAATCTGGATGGTCATGAGAATTACCTGAGGAACTAAAATTCTTAGTTCTTGTTGTCTTTTAGAAGCCTGGCTCTACCTCAGACATGTTGAGTCAGAATCTCTGACACTGGACTTGGGGATTTAATATTTAAAATGTTCTCAGGTTTGAGAACTGCAGTCCCAGACTCACATTCCAAAGTAGTACATTGTGCATTATAGAATGTCTTTAGTCTTTCGTAAAGTCCCTATTCTACGTGATTATATTTTGAACTGAAGGATGGAATGAGAACCATGATAGAGAATAAAGTGTGTGAAGCGTGTGTGTAAGAGAATAAGGTGCGGGGGGTACGTGGGATAAATGTCTGGTTGCATGGTGTGATATTGAACCTGGCACTCACTGTGGGTGAGTTCACAGTGGCTATTCTATAATGCAACAGCTGTTACTCGCACGGTTCATTCACAGCAGTTCCTCAGACTGACGTGGCCATCCTTGTACCTTGTCTCATGTGACCCCTCACCTCAGATGATTGAGCCAGGAACAGGCAAGTATCTGACCCAGTCCTGAGTTTGTCTGGCATGAGACCTCTCTGTTCAACAAGTATGCCCTCTGGATATTGAATGGCCACCCAATCAGATCCTTTCATTTGGAAGGTCTGAATGTAAAATATACTGGCAGAAGCTAAGAGGCATTCCTTGAGAAGGGAAGAAGCAGAAACCAGGAAGAAGCAGAAGCATGGAGGGAGCACAAGACATGAAGCAGTGAGGTGAATACAGAGAAAACAGTGGTAAGAGAAGTTCGAGGACAGAGAGGATAGCAAAGTCCTCTCATAATGGAACATTATAGGAAGAAGAAAAAAAGGAAGGAAGGAAGGAACAAAGAAAGGAAGGAAGGAAAGAATGAACACCTGTTTCAAAAGGAGAAGATAAGAAAACTAGGTCACAAGAGCTGTTTCTTAGCTCCTTCCTTTGGAATCCTACCATGGTCATTAATGAAACCACCTGACCACCTCTCTGTTCCTGGCAATTAGAGAGAACCTCACTAACCACAGTGTCAGTGCCTGGAGAAGGGTGAAAACGCAGGTCTCTTCTGACTTTCTCCTGGTAGGTGGACCCACAGTTGTGGAAGGCTGAGTCCAAGGATTAGTGCCAGCCCAGGAGAGGCATCCAGTCAGGGTTGGCCAGCAAGGCTCAGCCTTGCAGCCACCTTCCTCTTGCTCAATGTTTTACAGAAAGAATTTTAAAAGATACCTTCTAGGACTGTAATTGATATTTAATTGATTCAACCGAGTGATTGCAAAAGTGTTGCAAGTTAGAAATGATCTATAAAGACCCAGAGAACTCTTTCTCTTGAGTTGTTAGGCAAAATAAAGCTCTAAAGTATATAAAGTCCTTGGCATGGTATGGAGATTGCTAGTTGTCCCCCAATGTCTGTTCTCTTCTTCCATGGTAATGGAGTCCCCAGTCTTCAGCAGGACGTATGACCGCTTGGAATAAAGACTCCATATAAGAGCCTCCCTTAGGTCCATCTAGCCAGGTCTTGCCAGTAGAATGTCAGCAGTGGTGTTGTGAGCAACATAAAGGCAGTAGGTGTACCATCCTGTCTTCCCTCCTCCCGACGCGATGGCTGGAACTCCAGAGACTACTGTGGACCATGGGATAATGATGGGAAAAGAGGAAAAGATGGAAGGGTCCCTAACACTGTGGTGCACTGTACCAGCCTGTGAGGGATTCTTTCTGGATTTCTCAAATAGGAGATCAAAATACACTTATGTTTAGTTTAAGCCAATATTATTTTAGGGTGTTTTGTGACTCTCAGCCAAGCCTAATCCTAATTTATCTCATGGTACCTGACACATAGTAGGCATTCATCAAATGTCAGTTTTCTTCAATATCTTTCTTTGAAGGTTCTATAGGTCTTGTGATATTACTTGTATTCTCTTGTATTTTAGTGTTTACCTTACCCCCCCCCCCATTCATCTGAAAGGTCCCTGAGGGTAGGATCTGTGCCTTGTTTTCCTCCTTTGCCTTTCATAAGGTAGACATTTTATTTGCTCAAGCAAATTGTGCAATTCATCAGCCAGATGAAGTCCAGTGAAAATAAGAAACCATAAATTGCAGAAATACTGGACAGTGAAAGACTAGCTAGGAACAAAAGACTGGGGAATCACATGAGACCAGAGCTAAACGTGCTGAGGGTGCCTTGCTGTTGTTTTTAGGTGGAATGTAAATTTGGGACGCATGAAATAAATTAAGTGGCATGAAGGAAAGAAACAGTAGGAAGAGTAACTCAAATAAGTTAAAAAGGTGATTTTCAAAGGGGGTGTGGGTGGTGGTAAAAAGATTTCATTTTTTAAAAATCTACTTTAAAAAACAACTTCCTGGTGCCCACCCCTGGAGAGTCTGCCTAAAGTCTTCCCATATACATTAACGTGCAGCACAGACCCAAAACAGCTGATGAGAAGACAAGGTGAAAATATTTGGTTGTTTCACTTGGAAAAATATATGAAGTCATTTAACTGTCTTCCCAAGTAAACGAAAGTTTATTTTAAGATGGATGTGGTGCATTTCTCTCTTCTGAGGATCAAACAAAGGAAAGGCTTCAGTTTCAGCTAGGGAAATGAGAAGAATTCTTGGGGTCTCAGTCCAGCCACTAACCCTTGGCCTCGGGCAAGTCAGCTAACCTCTCTTAGCCTGTTTTGTTGTCTGTAAAGCCAGAAAGCTGGGCTTAATGATCTGGCCTGGCTCTGAGAGCCTATGGCTGTATTTGGGGGTTCCTTACCTGGGCCGGACCTTTCCACAGTCAGGGCTTTTTCCTGTGTTCTGTGGAAGTTGCCCACAAAGCCAAGCAAGTCTCTTTCCAGTTCCTGCCGTCCAGTCGGTTGAGGCTCACCACCTGTGCCCCACGGGTGCCCAGAAGGCTGTGCACGCAACCCTGAGTATGTGCTTAAGGGCCACTTGCCCATCACTTTCTTTCCCTTTCACATTTCCACTTAGTCCCCTTTCCCTCTCCTTCTCCATGCCGCCTCCTTGTTATTGTAAAAGGGTACTTTAAACCCTAGAGCCAGGCTCTTCAATTAAGGTGTAGACAAAGTGGTTTGACTCCATTTGGATTAAAAACTCTGTGAATGGGAGAGAACACAAACCTCAAAACATCTGCCTTTCAAAGCCAGAAGAGGGAGAAGAGAGAAACTGTTCTGGGCTCTCAGATTTGCCAGAGGTCAGTTTAAAGGGGCCGAAAGAATTCTCAAGCCTTTGTTTACCAAACCCTCCCTCTCCCTGGTCACTGAACCGGGTGCCTGTGGCTACCTTGCAGGAGGGGCCACTGAAAGGCCAAAACTGGATGGGGAGGGGTGGTGTGTGTGTGGGGGGGGGGGTGAGGGGGAGCAGTATTTGAATTTTATTTTTTCCCTCTTAATTATCTGAGGCTACCCTAGAAGAAATCTCTTTCCTTTGCTTTGGGAAGTTACTCTTAATCTCCACAAATGAGGGCAATCAACCCATTTACTAAATAAACACAGATCATTGCAGACTGACTGCCCCTCTTTTGTGATTTAATTTGAGAATAGCTTCACCTGAGGGAGGAGCTGAGGCTTGGCTGGGCTGGAGGGACCTGGTGACCTGGCGACCTGGCGGGGTCCCTAAAGGGAGGTGGCAGATTGAAGAGGTGATTGAGAGAGGGTGGAAGGAGCTGGATTGAGACTGGGGAGGGTTTAGAGATTTCCTTTTCGTAAGTGAATCAAAGTCCTTCGGTGGCTCTAGTCTACCTTCTGAATTTATTTGGGGCCTTCCGTTGTATGGTGTTAATTTTGGCTTTGGAAGTCTGAAGCTGGTTAAAAGCAACTTTTCTTAGAATGCTGGTTATCAGAAAGGAGTCTCTGGGATAGAGACAGAGAAGCCCTTTATTTCTTAGCTAACTCGTTAATATCTTGAGGAATCTCTCCTTGATTTTTAATCACTCAGTCACCAGTTACTTTGTTTTTAAGTAGTCACAGAAGTGTATTCAAATCCTGGGTGGTTATAGTGCTGTGGGATGGGGTGCTATGTGCATAGTGGGCACTGAATAAATGATTGAAAAAATGCCCAAATGAATGAATAAGGTACATATTAACTTGAAAAGGATGAAATAAAACCACGTGGGCTTTATTTATTTATTTTTAAATGTATTTAGAGATTACTATGTGCCAGGCACTGCGTAAGATGCTGGGAATATAATGTGTCCCTGCACTCAAGGAACTTACAGTCTTGATGAATCAAATAGATTTGGTTTTCTGTGAAGATCTTGAATTTGTCTCCAAATTATAGTGGGAGTTTGGCACTGAGCTAGGAGCCAGCCCAAGCTGTGATTTAAAGAGGAGGAGCTGCCCCGGCTGGTGTGGCTCAGCAGTGCGAACCAAAAGGTCACCAGTTAGATTCCTGGACACAGTACATGGCTGGGTTGTGGGCCAGGTCCCTGGTTGGAGGCATGCAAGAGGTGACTAGTCGGTTGATGTTTCTCTCACACATCAATGTTTCTCTCCCTCTCTTTCTCTGTCCTGTCCCCTCTCTCTAAAAATAAATCAATAAAATCTTTAAAAAAATAAAGAGGAGGGGCTGAGTTGGAGAATGATTTGGGGGTTTATTTTTTAGAAAGGACATAAGAGGTCAGTAATTCTTCACCTTCATTTTACAGATGAAAAAACCAAAGCCCAAGATGGCAGATGGAATTATCCAAGAGTTCACAGAAAGAACTGGAACTGAAACCCACATTTTTGGGTTCCTGGTCCTGTGTTTTGTCCAAGAGCTTTGCACATAAATGGCCCAACTTTATGTATGTATGTATTTATTTATTTATCTCTGCTTCCTGTTCATCTCATGTTGGAAATGGCTCGTGTGAGTTCCAGGGTGAAAGATCAGAGTGACTGGCTACTTGAGGGGCTTCAGGTTGGCTTGTGTCTGGGAGATCCACAGAATGCTGGTGGGTGTGCCTGCTCTGCTCTCGGGCCACAGCTGCAACTGCCTCCCTGCAGCTGTGCTTTGTCAGGAAGGAATGGGAAGGGGAGAGGAGGGGAGGGGAGGTTGCTGGGCTAGCCAGATCCCAGAGGCTGGGGAAGGGACTTGGGGCTGTTCCTGCTGGCTGTGTGAGCTGGGGACACTGCTGTTGGCCTGTTCCTGTGGCTTCCAGCAGACTTGTGAAGAGCTGCTACCAAAATGGAGGAGTTTTGAAAACAGCCCAGAAGGTGGGGGAGAGGAAACATTTAAAGGAGAGATAAACAAAAGAGGTGACAGACTTCTCACTCTACCAAAAGGAGCTTTGGTTTACCTGTGAAACTTTGCTCCTTCTCTTCCCTTAGCCTAAAATTTATAAGCTGGTCCATGGCTCTCAAAGATGACCCATTCATTATTTTAAGGCCTTAGTTCTGAGGACCATATTGGTCTTGCTGTGCCTCA
The DNA here is from genome assembly GCA_007922815.1 of Macrotus californicus. Lineage (NCBI taxonomy): Eukaryota > Metazoa > Chordata > Mammalia > Chiroptera > Phyllostomidae > Macrotus > Macrotus californicus. The sequence goes on along the minus strand of VMDR010000908.1, from coordinate 7,123 downwards.
GCACTCAGGGTTGATGATATCCTGACTTAAACTGCAGTTGAACAGTTAAGAGAAAGCCAGTGGATGGATTCCAATGTCTTATATTAGTCATATCATTACATGTATTAACAGCTAACATTTATTGAGTACCTACCATGGCCAGACATGACCTTAACCCACATTCTTTGAATCTTTATCCTCATAAAATCCCTTTGAAATAGCTTCTGTCTATGGGATCCATTTTATGGATGGGAAAACCAAGATAGAGTTCCAAAATCATACAGATAGTGAAAAATAGGACTTTGGATCTAGTTCTGGCTTTGAAGAAAAAAAAACTTGTGGTAAGGAAAGAAGAAAAGGGAAGAAGTTGAGTCTGCCCTTAAGGGTATGGCACCTCAGTATGTTTGCCCTGGAGGAAGCCCCCCGAGAGCAGACAGGGTGAGCTCATGTATTCTGTGGAAGCCTCTAGGAGGACACATTTCTTTCTACCTTCCCTGTAGCCAGCGGTCCAAAAGGACATCACAAGACCAGGGCATTCACTGGACACTGGGCCTCTCCTAGTAATCATCTTCCCTTTCTCACTCTCCTAGGGAGAGTGATAAAGTCGTTTTCCCATTAACTATTTTGAAAGGTCTTACTTTTGGTATAGTGGGAACTCTCCTATCTTTGGAGATAATAGTTGTGAACATAGATTCTGTGGATTCGAATCCTTTTTCAGCAGCTTGTAAGTTATGTGGCTTTGGACAAGCTACTTACCTTGCCTGGGCCCCAGATTTCTCATCTGTAAAACGCTGATCATACTAGCACCTATCTCATAGGATTGTGAAGATCAAGTGAGATAGTGCAATGAACTTAGTACCTGGAATGTTGTAAATGCTCAATAAAGGGTAATTATTATTGTCCTTTAATGGTTTAAAGAGACAATTTAGTCAAGGCAGATGGGGACGAAAGTTTTTGGTTTCTCAGAAGGCTGCCAGCATCCGCTATGCTCAATTGAGAATCGAAATTCTCATAGAAATGGGAGGTCCTGGGGGAAAGTCGTGTTTCCATCCAAGTGTTTCCAATGGATTAATAAGCGGAAGAGATGGTTGTTTGCAAGTTGCTGCAGACTGCAGGAACTACTGAAGAGAAAGCTTTCTTTTCCAAATCTGGATGCCTGTAACCCACAGTAAAAGATATTTTGGGCATCCCGTGTTTATTTCTACCCATGTCCTTTTTAGGCATAAGGCTTTCAGAACCAAGAATGGTGCTAAGTGTAAGTGAAAGGAAAAAAAGTTGTTTTTCATTCCCAGGCAGTATGCACATAGGGTGTATCAACATAATCACGATCTTTAGAGAAGCTGAACTTCTAATGGAAAATGGACGAAATGGGAGGGGTGAGTTTTCCACCCTGCTTTATGCTATTGCCCTGTCCATTTCCTCTGGAATATACACCAGCTCAAAATTCCCTACAGAACATTATACATTTATAGAGCCTGTGGGACACTGTCATTTTCGAAAGTGGAAGGATCAGAAGTAGTTATTTGGTACATGGCAAGCCCCCCAATAGGCGGCATCTGCAGCTAGGCCATATCTATATTTCCCAACAGGTTTTGCACTAGGTGGGCCTTAATAAATATTCGTTGAATAAATGAATTGTTGTTTCTTAATTTTCTTTACCCTATGCAGTTCAATTTGTTGGCTTAAAAGAATTTTCCTCATCCCAATTTCCTAAAGCCTACATGCTAACGTTTGGGTTTATATACCGTATGCATGTGAAATAACAATTAATTACAAAATGTTGTTTTATGTTGTAGCTAGTGAAAAACCAGTGGCCTTTCTTTTATGACTCCTATAAACCAGTAAGAGCTTAGCACATGCAAAGGCTTAGAACATTATTTTACTGTTTAAAAACCTCATATTCTTGCCCTGGCTGGGTGGATCAGTTGGTTGGATTGTCTTCCCATTTACCAAAGCGTCTCAGGTTTGATTCCTGGTAAGGGCACATACTTAGGTTGCAGGGGTGGGAGGTGGGGGGCTTGATCCAGGGTCGGGGTGCTTGTGGGAGGCAACTGATGGATGTTTCTCTCTCACTTCAATGTTTCTCTCTCTCTCTCGTCAATGAATGCGTCCTCTGGTTAGGATTAAAAAACAAAACAAAACAAAACAAAACCTCAGATTCTTTTGACAACATTATAACAAACAAAAACACTAACTCTCATAATTGTCAAGAAAGTCTAATGTGTCTTTACCGGTATTTTTAAGAGAGGCTAAATAACTTTCCCAAGATCATGGAGCTAGTAAGTTTGAGGGCTAGGATTTGAACCCAGTCAGTTGGACTCAAGAACTGGAGGCCTTGCTTAATCACACCAACAAATCTCAGGTATGTGTCATGGGCCATTGGGCAGGTCTAGTTGGAAGAGACCTCACCTCTGACTGAACTCCTGGGAGAAAGGGGTCTATTTAAAGGGTTCCCATTCCATTTCTCAGACAGATTTAATTGTTAGAAAGTCCTTCATGATATTGAACTGAAATCTGCCTCTCCAAGGCTTCCATTGATCTTCATAGTACACATTTAATCTCTCTTCCATACAAAGGCCCCTCAGATAAGTATGTGCCGCCCTCCCCCAATGCCTTCTCCTGCAGACTGTTTGTGGGAACCCTGGAAATAGGCCCTCGAAAGATTCCAGGCCCCCAAAGCAGCCACAGCGGAGGGGCTTTGGATGAGGCTTATGCAGGAGGCAGAATGTTAAATCAGGTACTGTAAATAGCTCCAAGGCAATGTTTAGAACGGTAGGCCAGGAATTCCCTAGGAAGCAGCTAAGGATGGCTCACCATCCCTGAATTATACCCTTCCCTGTAACACAGACATTGCCATAAGATGTAATTGGTCCTGAAAGCGGTGAGCACAGTGGAATGCCAATGCCTTGAGCCCTCTGATTTGTAACTTAGTTTTTATTCCAGCCTACATGAGGTTCAGTGGGAAAAGGAACCAGATTCGCAAACTTAGTGAGAATGAGACCAAAAAAGAAATCATAATGGGAGGAGTCTCTGAGGATGCAAAGTAGGTTCTGCAGCAAGAGTGATTATTCAGTGCCTGATGGGTCAGTCTGAAAAGGCAGCAAACCCTTGCTAAATGGAAGATGATAAATGAATACCCTGACAAGAGAGCCAGAAATGCTGATTTAAAAAATGTCTGTCCTCTCCATTCATTACACTGTAGAAACAAAAGTGCATGAGTATGTTTTGGGGTGGGTATAGCAGTAAAGCAACTGGGGCCAGCTCCCCTGGGGAAGACCAGTCAATATGAATGAAGGAGAAGCACCTTCGGCAGCCATATTTTAGGGTCTCTTCCACACCTGTCTTTGGCTAGACTATGAACTTGATGAATGGATAGCTTATCCTTGCGTAACCATGTGACAGAATATCTCAAAATGATTAGCAAAGATGAGAGATAGCCCCAGAGTGTGGCGGAACCCAAATCCTGATCAGACCAGAGATCTTTGGAGAGGCAGCAAAGATGGCCAACAAGAATGCACATGTTATTGATCCGTCCAAACCCCTGTGCTTGGCCCTACACACACAGTGGTAAGCATGACCAGCACAGTCCCAGCATCATGGCATGTAAGCTGACTGGGCACCCACCGTGTACAAAGCTCTGTGCTGGCCTAAACTGGTATACAGGCTCTGAATGTCCTATCCTATTTTTAGGGTTTTTAGGGAGATGTGAAAGGTGGAAATCTGTGCTATTTGGAGTAGTGATGGCTCTAGGCTCCGGAATGCTGGATGTTGGGACCGCCCACCCTCACTGTCTTCTTAGAGATGTGAGGTCAGCAGCCCGAGAGGGCTCCTTGGAGGAGGAGTGCTCACAGAACTCTAGATCCCCACTCCCCATCAGCTTTTCTGTCAGTCTTACTCTTGGAGACAAATTTTCCTTTGTCTAAATTCGGATATTGTTCTTCTTAATGGAGTGGACTAAAAGTCTAGCTATGCCAGCTTTCCTTGGACTCTCAAGCCAAACCTTTGAGCAGACAGGCATTCCTCATCCTCAGTCTCTCAGCATCTCCCAGGGATTAACATAACCTGACACCGGGCCCATCAAGATAAGCATCCTTAGGGCCACAATGGCTTCCCTTTCCTCCCTCAGCCCTTCTTTTTTGCTCTGTGCCTTACGCTCACTTCCAGCAGGGAGAGTTTATAAGTGTGGGGCTAAGGCGAGCCTGTTCTGCAGGCGGCTCCCGCAAGGCTTGTGCGAGGGCTCCAGGGACAGAGATGCATTTCCCTTTAATAAGCTTCTCACACTACATTAAAGATAAAAGGAGAAGGGAAATATTTATATTCTGACAAAGCAGCTCTTCCCTTCAGGCTCTTGTTTTATTTATTAACTTGCTCTGTCCCTCTCTCTGTCTTTCTCTCTATTTCTGGGGGTAGGCATTTCCTTTCCTTCTCCCCTTTAGTCATTAATTTCATGGGTGAGTGACAGTGACAGGGGGACTTTAGAATCCTTGTCAAAGAGATGAGAATTTTATGTGGGCGCCATTCCCAGGTGACACCAACAGCTGTTCTTCTGCCCTCTCAGGAGCTGCTCCACATTACCACCCTTATTATATAGTGCTTGGCCGGCAGAATGCATTGCACTGGTTAAGTCAAGTCATTTCAGAAGAAGCCGTGTCAGTCCAGCAAACTGTTTAGAGATACAGTAACCTGGATGCGTAACTGCATCCACCTGGGACCGTTTCAACCTTTTGTTTATTATACATTTTCTTCTCTCACAGAGGTGATTTCTTAAGGATGCTGATTTCCTTCTGTTAATATGCCCAAAGCCAATAAAACACAGATATGCTGCTTTTTATAAAAAATATTTTTATTGAGTTTATTGGGGGTAACATTGGTTAATAAAATTATATAGGTTTTAGATGTATAATTCCACAATACGTCATCTGTACATTGTATTGTGTGTTCACCACCCAAGTCAAGTCTCTTTCCATCACCATTTATCCCTCTGTGCCTTCTTCTACCTCTCCTCAACCCCCTTTTCCTCTGGTGGTCACCATTCCTATTGTCGGTGTCTATGAGGGCTTTTTTTCTTAATCCCTTCACCCTTTTTCACTCAGCCCCAAAGCCTCTCTTCGCTCTGACAGCTGACAGTCTGTTCTCTATTTGTGAGTCTGTTTCTATTTTGTTTGTTTATTTTTCTCATCGGGTTCCACATCTGAGTGAAATCGTAAGGTACATGTCTTTCTCAACTGGCTTATTTCCCTTAGTGTAATGTTTTCCAGGTCCATCCATGCTGTCACAAAGGGTAAGATTTCTTTCTTTTTTTATGGCAAGTAGTATTCCATTGTATAAATGTACCACACCATTTTTATTAACTCATCTACTGATTGGGACTTGGACAGCTTCCAAATCTTGGTGATCGTAAATAGCACAGCAATAAACATATGAGTGCATATATTCTTTTGACTTAGTGTTTCGAGTTCCTTCAGGTATATTCCCAGAAATGGAATTGCTGGGTCATAAAACAATTCCATTTTAAATTTTTTCAGGTATCTCCATACTGCTTCCATAGTGGCTGTACCAGCCTGCACTCCCACAAACAGTGCACAAGGGTTCCCTTTTCTTCACATTCTTGCCAACACTTGTTTGTTGATTGATTAATGATGGCCATCCCAACAGGTATGAAGTTATATATCATTGTTGTTTTAATTTGCCTTTTTCTGATGATTAGTGATATTTAGCATCTTTTCATATGTCTATTGGCCATTTGTATGTCCTCTTTGGAAAATTGTCTATTCAGGTTCTTTGTCCGTTTTTTAATTGGGGTGATTTTTTTTGGTGTTGAGTTTTATAAGTTCTTTATAATTTTTTGATGTGAACACCTTATCAGATGTATCACTGACAAATATGTTCTCTCACTTAGTGGGTTGTCTTTTCATTTTGTTGATGGTTTCTGTTGCTGTGCAAAACCTTTTTAGTTTGATGTAGTCTCATTTGTTTATTTTTTCTTTTGTTTCCCTTGCCTGAAGAGATATATCAGAAAAATATTGATGTAAGAGATGTCTGAGATTTTACTGCTTATGTTTTTTCTAGGGTTTTTATGGTTTTGACTCTAACATTTAAGTCTTCTTGTTTTTTAAAGAGTTTATTTATTTCTAGACAGAGAGGAAGGGAGAGAAAGAGGGAGAGAATCATCAATGTGTGGTTGCTTCTCTTGCACCCCCTATTGGGGTCCTGGCCTGCAACCCAGGTGTGTGCCCTGACTGGGAATCAAATTGGCGACCCTTTGGTTCACAGGCTGGTGCTCAATCCACTGAGCCATACTAGCCAGGGCTAAGTCTTCTTTTTAAAAAAATATTTTATTTATTTCCAAAGAGAGGGGAAGGGAGATAGAAAGTGAGGGAGAGAAACATCAGTGTGTGGTTGCCTCTTGTGTGCCCCTACTATGGACCTGGCCCTCAACCCAAGCATGTGCCCTGACTGGAAATCAAACCGATGACTCTCTGGTTCACCGACCAGCACTCAATCCACTGAGACACACCAGCCAGGGATAACATTTAAATCTTTAATCCATTTTGAGTTTACTTTTATGTATAATGTAAGAAAGTGGTCTACTTTCATTTCTACTTTGCACATACCTGTTCAATTTTCCCAACACCATTTACTGAATAGACTTTCTTTACCCCATTTTATGTTTTGCCTCCTTTGTCAAATGTTAATTGATCATAGAAGTGTTGATTTATTTCTGGGCTCTCCATTCTGTTCCATTGATCTATATGTATGTTTTTATACCAGCACAGTGCTGTTTTGATTACTATGGCTTTGTAGTATAGTTTGATATCAGGTTGTGTGATTCCTCCAACTTTGTTCTTTCTCAAGTTTGCTTTGGCTATTTGGGGTCTTTTGTGGTTCCATATAAACTTTTGGAATATTAGCTCTACCTCTGTGAAATATACCATTGGTAATTTGATAGGAATTGCATTGAATCTAGAGATTGCTTTTGGTAGTATAAATATTGTAATGATATTAATTCTTCCAATCCATAAACATGGTATATGCTTCCACTTGTGTCTTCTTCAATTTCTTTCTTCAATGTCTTATAATTTTCCGAGTACAGGTCTTTTACATCCTTGATTAAATTTATTCCTAGTTATCTTTTTTTAAAAAA